>APFE031640803.1:0-28623 GCA_000404065.3 Pinus taeda
ATTAGTCATCAAAAAGCTATATGCACTTGCCCGGGCTTTCTATTAGAACCTGAAATGAAAACACTGATCAGTTGACAGCCAATTGAAAGCATAAAAGAATCTATGGACAACAAACAACATAAATACCATGAGCAATGTAATATATACAACAAACATCTATGGCATCAAGAGCGTAAATGAAGAAAACATGAAGCTATATAGTAACTACAGGACCTTGGTGTATAGGGGCCCTCTCCAACCTCGGCCAATTAGAAATCAATCATGAATTTGAACTCAAAAGAGTGTCTTCTCATATATTGCAATACAGTCATAAAATAAAGACTAAGTCACGGAACGATGGCTCGTAAAAACAGTTAAGATTACATATCCAAGGCAAGCCTATACGCATACGAGAATTCTTTATTTATAGCAGGAAATACATAACTAATTCCTAAGGTCTGCACTAGTAGACAAACATGTAAAAGAACATATTCAGAAATCTAGCAGCATGGTAGCCGTGGGAAATAAATCCAAGGAGGGTGGTTTGTTGGCTTCAGTTCACGGGAAGTCCCCAGGTGTTAGCACACCTCATGAGATTTAGGATCTTGCCACGCAATCCTCCTTGTTGTACATGTAAATCCCCTCTGCGGACAGAGGCGATCCCACTAGCCCCAAATTGGGGTCTAGCAACAATCACACAACGCTAACACGCAGGTTCCCAGTTGTGAATTAAAGATTGATATAAGAGCCCACCTCAGATCCAACTCTTATATTTGCAGAAGTATTGTTGCTCCTGTTCTTTCACTTCAGCTGGTCACAATCCTCATGATCTCCGTGAATAGACACCTGCACATGTGAATAACAAGACAAATACAAGCATAAAATCCAAGAAATACAACTATGTATCGGTCAGAAAAGATACAACTCAAACATCATAGTAAAGACACATGAGTGGAACCATAATGATAGTCGTTCATTTTTATTAATAAAACAAAAGAGAATACAACTGAGTTCTGACGTCAGATCCTCCTTTGACTGGGCGGGCAGCTATACACGCCTTGCAAACACCTTTTCTCTCTCAATATTTTGGCAGCATAACCTCTCTATACTTTACAATTCTCACTATCACTTCAACATTACTTCAGCACTCACAATGACTCTAGAAAAACTAGTTGGTTTAATGCAGGAGGACAGTTATTTATAGATGGAGGAGGAAGGAGTATGCATTGTATCAGGATGCCTATTGAAGATTAGCATTATCCCTGAAAAGCCAGTGAACTTAGTTTTCATGGATAAAAAGATGACCCTCGACCTCTTTCGTGAGGATTTTTCCTTTAGAGAACTCCATGAACAGAGAGGAAAAAACATATGAGTGTGCACTGGCTAAAAATCATAACCAAATTTAGGTGGTGCGGGCTTTGCTCTATGACAGGGCGTCAATGGGCGCACCCCCTTTTAAGGAATTGAGTCATTAGCGCGGGTAAGTCACTGTGAACCCGCGCTAATGGAAAAGAGGCACTTTTTAGGGATAATCTGCAAAAGGTGTCTTTAGGGAACATGAAGTACATACTCAGGGGAACATGATGCAAGTGTTTTTAGGTTATGTCACTGGTCACAGGTCCATAAATGTGTCCTCCAAAGTACGAAAACAAGGGTAACAGGGACGATGACCAATGGTGACAAATTATTGTGTAACAGATGCCCCCTAATGCATGATGCCCGAGAGAGAGAGAGGGGTGAAATTCTTTACAAGAACATATACAGCTGCCACCGAGAATCTGCATTGAGAGATACAATTTGATAGTTCAAATACATGATGTACATGGCATGGTTGCAACCATCCATAAGAGAGTACATGGTGATCAAGATCCGTAGTATGGACACAACCATCTGGTTAGGATCAATGAATTGACTCAGGTATGGTCGCAGCCATCCAGTGAATGAGCCATGTATCAAAAATCACGCCTGGATTACAATAGACACAATCCAGGGTCTTGCGCTTCATCTCGACCCAAACATAAGTACAAGTTCAAGCATGTGAACATGTGAGCTGAAGTCGAACATGCATGAACATCGTCTGATTACCAACCAATGATGAAAGCTATTAACAGACGTGAGAGGTACCACCAATAATGACAATGGCCCTCAAGGTACTCTAGGTACAGTCTACGACGTGTGAATAAATGAGCCGATGTTGAACACCCGCAGAGTCATCCGATCGGAGGCCAATGATGAAAACCTCGCGTCGAACACGAAGAACCTGCCATTGAGGCATGCAGGCTCCAAGGTATAGGAAGAGAATCTCTAGGTCACGTTCCTGGATAATGAGCCGAATTCGACAAGAAGTGATCTTCATCGAAGGTGGGCCATAATGTTTCCCACATCATCGACATGAGACGGGAAGAGACAATGTTGTGATTTAAGATTTATGAACTATCAGACATAGGTTGTTTCTTTCAGAGGTCAACTTCTCTTGAACATATCGGCAGCACGACAGTGGAGTTGGCAGTATTTGACATCAATGGATCAGAGGTCATGATGACGAGGCAATGAGTAGATGAGAGGTCAAATAGGATTACCCAAACCCACAGAGGCAAGTGAAAAATGAGGTGAGATATCCCCACCCCAACACGAAAGCAGAGAAGTGCCATGTTCAAGAGCGACATACTGCCGACATGACAATAATTATGGTTCCCAAAATTTTCTTTTTTCCCCCACCATTTCTGGCGAGTACCCCAATTATTTTTAACAAGCTTGATGGGGATAGCATATGCTTGTGGTATAAGTTCGACCTTCGGCCGAATCCAACCTAGTAATAGCTTTAATGAGCCCTAGGGAGGAGAAGCTCGAGTCTCGTCATAATGACGAGTCCAATGTCGTCAGGTTTTAACGAGTCCGACATGGGTAAAACTCAGAGTCTTTTTCATGTTTAGGGAGTTTGAAAAAGACATAGAATAGGAAACTCCACGGGTTTCCTTTTTCGTAAAGTTGTGTCTCTCGGGCCCGAAAAAGTATAAAATGATGCCCGAAAGAACCGCCTGATCATTACAACCGAGTACTTTTCATGAATAGTGATTTCGACCTGAAAAAGTAGAAAAACGATCAAAACCACGTCGTTTCGTAACCATTAACGAGTTTGAAACGACAAAAACCCGGTAATCTTTTTATATTTTAACGGTCGGATAAAAGAACTTAAACGACGCCCTTAGTAACGTTTAACGAGCCAAGAGGGATAACTCGGCGATCTTTTCCTCTTTAAAAGGTCAGGAAAAGAGCTGAAAGCAGACCATAAGTAACATTTTCTCATGTTTTACCGAGCTTGAAAAAGTTAAAAAGAAGTTCGTTTGAGTTGCACCAAGCCCTGTCATCATTCAAAAAATAGCGTAAAACCCACTTCGACATGAAAATATCCTAAAAATACTCAAAAACATCATTTATCATGTATTTTTAGGTCAAAATAGTGTTATAAATAGTAAAATAGTAAAAAATAAATTTACTTTTCACTTTTTACCTTGTGAGTTCACTGTTGGAGGGTTTTTAGTGCAAAGTTCAGCTGCTGATTGCGATCGATCCAAGAGACCATTCGAGCCGCCGTCTGCAATAGGTAAGAGGCCTCATCTCTAGCTCTATTTTCATTCCATTTTTCAAGTTTTTTGTCCATATTTCAGCCCCCTGCAAAGGGATTTGCAGATTTTTAGGGTTGCGTCATTGGCGCGGGTTTCCAGCACGGGACCACGCCAATGGCGATTTTTCCCTATAGGGGTCGCGCCAACCGCGCGATCTCATTTTTCACCAAATTGGACCGTTAAATTTGCAAATTTGTTTCAATTTATGTTTCAATAATGATCTATCAATTGAAATTTTACCTTTGGTCGCAGGATTTTGCTAAAAATGGTTCTAGAATGGAAGGAACAAGAGCATAATGAAGTTGATGCCCTGGCATTGGAGGAAGATGATTGTATGAATGCTCTAAGAGACTGCGGATTGAAAAACTTCTTCCATACTTCATACCTACGCGCACAACCTGAGCTACTACGCTTCATAGTAGATGCTTGGGATGTAGAGGATCAGGTATTTCGCCTGAAGGATCAGACATTGGAGTTGGATGTTTCCGATGTCTATTTCATCACTGGGTTATCACGGCGAGGTGCACGTCCTATCTTGACAAGTAGTCGACTTTCTGGGGAGAAGATCGAGGAGGTGAAGGAAAGAGTGTGTCCTGGAGGACGGTTTGGAGTAAACAACAGGAAGGTAGATATCAACACGGTGCCCAACTTGGTTCTACGAGTCATTTTATTTACCATTACCCGGGAAACTGGGATACAAGCGCCCCATGAGGCCAGCAAAAATCATTTGCTGCTAGCCACTGAATGTCTCCATCTGAAATTGTTTGATTGGGCCACGACGGTGACGACTAATATTAAACGGCAGCTTACTAAATGTAAGCAAGATGGAAACAAACAGTTTGGATATGGGTCGATCGTTGTGACTTTCTTTCTAGAGTGACTGCCGATCTTCTAGGTACCTGGGGGAATAGTGGCAGACCAGTGTTGAGGGAACCGAGGTTGCATCGATGGGCAGCACTTATGCCGAGAGGAGGAGGGGGCCAACAAATTTCCTGGAAGCCCGAGTTCTTTATCTGGCTCCGACACCAGATGATCGTCATTGAGGACTGGCCCTATGCGGGTATGGATTTCACTGGAGATCCCGATCTCCCTCTGCCTGACGGAGAGGACTGGGATGAAGAGCTCTCTAAGAACTCTTTGTTTTTTAATGTTTTTATGTATTAATTTTTTTTTTTTCGTTAATACATGCCTATTTCTTACAGCGTCTATATATGTATACAGATGTTGGTGCAGAGAAATCAGCTGACTTGCCTCACAATGTGTGCAGAACATAACCTGCTGTGGACCCTCAGATAGAGGGTGAGGATGATCTCGTACAGAACCTCGAGGCACTTACTCGAGGTATTCCAGACTACGGCAGATTGGAGGATGTGCCTAGAGCTTATCAGAGGCACACGGTGGGAGTGTCTACTCGTGTCCATCGTCTGTTGAGATGTTTGGTGCGAGCGATGACATGCTATCATGAGCATAACCGTGTTTAGACGCCTAGGTTTCATTTTTGCATATTTTTTGAGGAGCACGCTGTCAGCAACTGTATAGACTTTGGACATGTATTATTTTTTGTAACGCATGTGGCGCGAACATTTTGACTCACACATATATATATACATATGATTATGGTTTCTTATTGCATTTTCATGTGCTTTCTTGTATAATGTTTTATTTACAAATTTCGCAAATGTCTATCTAATACATGATTAGCCAATGCATCAGATAATGTGTTCAATTGTCGTGGAATATGTTGATATGTAATAAACTCAAAATTCCTCTCTAACAATCTTACACGTAAATACAACCTTAAAATATGATGGTCTCTGACGGAATAACGCCTATTGAGCTGGAGGATGACAATCTGAGAATCCAGGTTTACCACTAATGCCCGAATACCAAGATTAATTGCTTCAGTAAGGAGCTCGATTACGGCACAATATTCGGCGACATTATTCGTGGTACGACCCAAATAGACACCTTGAAGATCTATCAGCTCACCATGAGGATCATAGATCACCCATGCCGCAGAGGATAAGTTACGAGTACTGCGACAGGCACCATCAGTGAAACCAATATAAGGCGTATTAGACATCTGCACAAGAAGCGAAAGACACAATAAGCGACAAGCGACAATCAAGTCTATAAAAACTCTAACACACATACACAACACACTTACTAGGGTACATGTATATACAAAAAGAAGCGTACTAGCATCACGCATAGTACTTTTTCAAATACAGCCCATTCCGGGGCTGCGCGAGAGGGTTCCCTTCATAACCAATTAGCTCATAGGCCCCTTTTTCCAAAACTTTCTTGACAATATAAGGGCCTAGCCACATGGATTCGAGCTTTCCTGGTCCTAGCTTATCGTTTGCCTGATCATACAGCAGAACTAAGTCTCCATCATTAAAAGAACGTTGATGTACAGTCTGGTCAAAGCAGGATTTGACTCGCTTCTTCTGCCTTTTGATAGCTAAATTAGCTAGGCATCGAGTCTCATCTAAACGCTCCAAATAAAGGAGGTGTTCTTCTAATGGGGTAGTGTTAGGAAGTAGCTTGACAGCTAATTTTAATGAAGGGATTTCACACTCAATTGGAAGGGTAGCCTCTAGTCCATAGACTAGTTGAAATGGAGTGAAACCAGTGGCATCCTTCACGGAAGTTCGGTAAGCCCACAAAGCAAGAAACAACATCAAATGCCAGTTAGACTTGTGCATGCCAACAGTACGCTGAAGCATTGTAACCAAAATCTTGTTGATCTCTTCAACTTGGCCATTGGACTGAGGGTAGTACGGAGTAGAACTATCATGCTTTAAGCCTAGCTGAGTTGTCAGTTCTGTCATCATATGATTCCGGAAATGCTTTCCGTGATCAGCGACGATGGCTTGAGGGAAGCCAAATCGCGAAATAACATGATTAAACAAAAATTGCGTCGCTGTGTGACCGTCTTCATTCAGTGTAGGCATCGCTTCGGCCCATTTAGTAAAATAATCGAGGGCAACGATGATAAACCCATGCCCCCCGACCGAGCGAGGGTTACAGGTGACATAATCAATGCCCCATTTGGCAAAAGGGCCGACGGTAACAATAGGGTGCAAAGGAGCGGGGGGTGCTCGCATCTTCCGCTGGAATATTTGGCACTCGTGACAGGAGCGGACCGCAAGAATGCAATCCTTGAAGATGGAAGGCCAAAAATAGCCAGCACAGAGAATTTTTTGAGCAGTAGCATATCCGAACATGTGACCGCCACAAGCACCTAAGTGGCAGTCATTCAAGACTCTCTCAGCTTCCTCGTGAGTAAGACAACAGTGGAGAACAGAGTCGGCGCTGAGGCGATATAAGGTATCCCCGATGATACAATATGGTTGAGATTGATGACGAATCCTTCGCCGAGCGTCTTTGGAAGTGCCCGGGCAAAAGGAGGACGTTTGCAAATATACAAGAATGTCACTATACCAGGGGTCGAGGGTGCTGATGAGAAACAAGGTCTCATCCGGAATGTGATCTTCGGTGTGAGATGGCGAAGAAGAAGATGGCAAAGAGCAAATTAACTCAGCAGAAACCAGCGATTTCTTGGACTTGGCGGTAGCAAACTCCAAGTCAAACGCTTGGAGGATGACAATTCACTTTGAGTATTTAGCCCCCAGCAACTGGCGTGACAAGATATACGTCATGGGGTTGCAATCATAAATCACTATAGTAGTACGCAACAGAATATAATGACGGAAACGTTGGACAGCGCAAACAGCGGCTAACGCCAACTTCTCGACATGTGCATATCGAGTTTCCGTATCTAAGAGGTTTCTACTGAGATAATAAATGACATGCTCAGTGTCATCGTCGACAGTTTGAACAAGAACCATACCGATAGTGGTGTCGGCGGAAGCTAAATACAGGATGTAGTCACGATGATAGTTTGGAGGGCGAAGCAATGGAGCAGAAACAAGGAGACCCTTGAGACGCTCAAAAGATTCTTGAGCCATAGTATCCCAATGAAAAGGGAAATCCTTTTTAAGCAATCTTGTAAAACCTTTAGCCACCTCGGCGTAGCTCGGAATGAAACGACGTAAAAAATTTGCTTTTCCTTGTAAGCTTTGCAGTTGTTGTAAGGTAGCAGGGGGAGGGAGATTCACTATGGCTTCGACTTTGAGGGGATCCAGGTGGATGCCCTTGTGGGAGACGACAAATCCTAGAAGTCGACCCGATTCTACGAAGAAGAAACACTTGTGAGGATTAAGCCTGATTCGGTAGTGTCGACATCGAAGAAATATCTCGCGAAGATGAGTAGGGTGGTCCTGACGCTTGGCTGAATGAGCTGGAAGATCATCCAGGTATGGATGTACAATGTTTCGGATGTCATGAAAAGCGTAGGACATTGCACGTTGGAAGGTAGCGCCGACATTGTTGAGATCGAAAGGGAGCTTCTTATAAGCAAAGGTACCCCACGGACAGATGAAAGCAGTCTTGTGTTGATCAGCGGGAGCAATATTGATCTGGTTGTAACTGGAAAAACCGTCCATAAAAGAATACATCTCACTTCCCGCACACTCGTCAATAATCTGATCAATGAATGGTGTGGGGAAATTATCTTTAGGACAGGCCCGATTAATATCTCGATAATCAACACAAACGCGGATAGTTCCTTGTTTTTTAGTGACAGGTATAATATTAGAAACCCAATCTGTGAGCGGGATAGGATAATAAAACCAGCTTTAAGAAGTTTTTCTACTTCGGCCTTGATCGTTGCAGCCTTTCGGGGGTGTACTTGACGTAAACGTTGACGAACAGGCTTAGCACCTGGGTACGTGATGATTTGATGCACCACTATGCTAGGATCAATGCCGGGCATTTCTTCATAGGACCAAGCAAAAACATCACGAAATTTGCGAAAAAGGTTCGAATAAAGTTGAATCTCCGCCGGAGTACAAGTGACTCCGATATGAATGTGTTCGACGATCCCTGGTTTAATAGAGATGTCGATTGGCTGGGTTTGCGTAATTTTTGCCATATTACCTTCAGAAGAGGTTTGGTAAACTTAAACAGGTGATTGAAGGAATCGGAATGGGAAACAAGGAGCAAACCGTTGAATAGGAGTTGGCTCGTCCTGAGGGACAGAGAGCAACGAGGAACGATGGTGGGTATCGTGCCAAGGAGGTTCCTCGAGAGACATGGTCTCTATAATGGCTTCGTCGGAAGAAAATATTTCTTTTAAAGGATCCGAAGAAGTTTGATCTACAAGCCCTAAGGATGGATCGAATGTGTGGAAACCTTGCTTGAGAGAGCAAGTTCAGAAGAAGGAGCCGACACAGCTACAATTTCAACATAGTTGAGTTCGGCTGGACTCAACGGCATCTGGTCGCCCCAAGAATCTACTTGGTCAATGGGAGGAACGACCCATGGATCAAGACAAGTAGAAATCATATTGACAAAAGCGACATTCGGAGGCGGGGCTGGAAAAACACCCATAAGGGAAGGATCTTTAAAAAGCCCGTGACCTAGACTCTCAAATGATTTGGAGGTATGCTCCACAAAAGGGATAGTTCCTTCCGAAGAGGAAGTGAAAAAATTCAGCTGGTCGACCGTAACAATATTCCCTTGGTGAGGGAAATGAATGATACGAAAGTAAGATGAAGCAACAGCTTGCATGGCATAAATCCAACTGCGTCCGAGAAGGAGGTTGTAGGTTAGAGTAGGATCAACGACTTCAAATTCCATCTCGACCGTTTTCCCTTCCAAAGAAATGGGTAAATGTGGGAGAATACCATAAGGACGGGATGCTCTTGCATCAAAAGCTTCTAAGGTTGTTGGAGACTGACTCAATGTTGGAGAACCAATAGCTTTCCAACAGGCAACAGACATGATGCAAGTTGAAGCACCTTCATCGATGACTGTACGATGGATAGTTTTCTTATCAATAACGACCTGTATGAGGAAGGAAATTTGGGGAGGCAGTCTCTGCGTATGGCGGTCTAAATCAAATGTGATTAAATCCGAATCAGTCGGGTCTATGCCGTCGATAGCGGATAGAAAGGACTTCCTCTGAGAGGGGCAGCTCTGGAGAACTTCTAAAGTGGACATAGCCGACGAAGTCAGGGCTAAATCCTCAACGATATTATAGTGCTGAGCAGCACGGGCATTTAGGTTGTAAGAAGATTTCCGGAGTACTCCTTTTGGAGGGGGTCGAATAGGCGTTTCAGTACTAGGTCTCTCGATGTAGAGAGGGCTTGAACTGAATGGAGGAGCACTGGGGGGAACCTCAGGCTCCTTCCCGGCAGATGGATAATCTTTTGTTCGAGTACTGATATTAACAGGTATCGTTCCCGCCATGAACACTTGGGAACCGAAGGAAGAGGGAGGCTGACCATTTGAGTTTGTTGTGAAGGAAAGGGTTCTTTAAGCACCGCAGGGACCCCGGGAGCGCCTTTCAACAAACGACTAACTTCAGACCACCACGGGCAGTCCTTGGTATAGTGATCCTCATCACAGATAAGACAAGGATACTTGGGTTTGCGTTTGGCACTCTCCTCAGATTGCAGTTTAGGTTGTTCCTGTTTAGGTTGTTCTGGGTTTTTTTTCCCTTTCTCTTTCTTCTTTGATTTCGAGGTTTTGTCTGCCTTGGTTGGCTGAATGGCATTAACCTCGGAGGTAGGTTTAGAAGGAGGTGTAACCTGAGAAGTGTTTTCATTTGGAACATTTGATTTCTGCTTCCCAGGATTCGCGGAATTTTTCTTAGAGGATGAACTCACAGACCCAATAATACCGTCAACTGTAGGTGCTGGCGGGGCTTTGGATGTTCCAGGTCTAGGGGCATCAGGAAAATAATCATATAATGTACCCAACTGAGAATAGACTAAGTCGAGGTATTGAGCACGCGCGATAGCTTGCTCTTTAGTAACACACGCTCCCATAGCAATGTCCTGAGCTATTGGAGGGATGAACGAAGTCGTGAACCAATCCATAAGAAGCTGGTCGGGAATCCAAAATTTAATCATACGTCTACGCCGTCTCCATTCATGGATGTGATCAGAGATGTGCGTAGCAGTTTTTTTTTGTAAGGACGTGAGGAGGTGTGTGCCCGTTTCATAACGAATGGGCAACTGAAAATGAGTGAGGAATGCCATAGCCAACGAGTTGAAATCCTGAAAGGATCCGCGATTTAGCTCAATATACCATTTAGCGGCGGAGCCAGTGAGAGTCCTTTGAAAGAGGCGAAGCCAAATCGAATCATCAAGCCATGAATTAGATTAACACCATAGATGATAAGTCATGACATGAGCTTGTGGATCTTCATTAGCTTTACCATCGAATTTTGGGCAGTCACAAGGAATTTTGGTGGGAACCGGAGGCCAATAAGGATTATGAAGGATAGGATCATTAGTCAGTTTGGACACATCCGGTAATTCTAAAGTCGCTAAGAATGGTAGCTGAGGATTAAATGACATCTGAGGCTGCTGGTAGGATGGAACACCCAGGTTCCAACCAGGTGGTGGTGGCCCCCAAGGGCCTTGCCCTGATGGATTTACCCCCATGGTGTGTTGGCCATAAGGATTTGTGTTTTGTCCCCCAGCGTATGGATTACCAAACGATGCTGCAGAAGTAGCATATGGCTGTTGATAATTTTGGTAAGGAGCAAACAAAGGTTGGCCTTGAGGTTGCTGGTAACCATAGTGTGGTGGGACCCCAAATTGAGTTTGAGACCCAGGCTGAGTTTGATAAAGCGTTTGAGATTGACTTCCAGCCTGCGTTTGAGAACTAGACGGATTT
The DNA here is from genome assembly GCA_000404065.3 of Pinus taeda. NCBI lineage: Eukaryota > Viridiplantae > Streptophyta > Pinopsida > Pinales > Pinaceae > Pinus > Pinus taeda. The sequence goes on from APFE031640803.1 coordinate 11,361, forward strand.
TGGGATCCTACTTGGGTCCAGGTGCCAGGTTGAGCAACGCCAGTAGACGGATATCCTTGGGCTATCTGAGCAGAAAGATAACCTTACTGGTATTGAGGTTGGCCTACCTGCTGATACGGAGGTTGGCCTACGTGCTGATATTGAGGTTGGCCTCCCTGCTGATACTGAGGTTGGCCTCCCTGCTGATACTGAGGTTGGCCTCCCTGCTGATGTGCAACAGAGGGTTGTCCTATCATACCAGATGGCTGTGTTTGAGGGTGACCAGTTTTTCCAGAAGACTGAGTATACTGGACAGTTGGTTGACCAATTTTTTGGGTAGCTTGGCCGAAAACTTGGGTATACTGGACGTTAGGTTGATTCGGATTAACAAACGATTGACCAGTTTGTCCAGTATGAGAACCTTGCTGGAAACCAGGTTGAGCTTGTTGAGTGGAAGGTTGGCCTAGATTACCAGTAGATTGTGTATTAAGAGTAAAAAAGGGACCACTAGAAGCAAAAGGATTTCCTTAGAAGGATTGTCCTTGTAGGTTTTGCTGGTGTGGTTTTTCGGGTTGAGCATACGACGCTTGACCACCATGATAAGAGGTGGAACCCCAATCTATGGACAGCGGAACTGAAATCTCTCCAACTGACAGCTGACCTATCCTAGCACCAAGAGGTGGTAGATACTGATCATATTGCCCTCCAAGTGAGGAATTTGATGTAGGATCAAAGCCTGGAAATAAAGAGGACGAAGGTCGGCTAAAAATAGGGGTTGAAGAAGCCACAGATATTGTCGGAGGGGTTGTCACCGAGGTAACAGCTGTACTGCGAGGTGGTGGAGTCGAAGGCTCTGGATCGGAAGACGAGATTGGTAGTTCCGCTAGGATGAAACTTCACAAAATCCTATGGAATCTAACGAAACCAGTCCCTACTCAGACTAACGCAACAAATTTTAACCGGGTTATATGTGATCGGGGCCAAATAGATTTTAAGACACTGAACTTGAACTTTTCATTTTTAAAGAGTCGAGAAAAGGACGAAAATATGACTCTAGTCTCCTTAGATTGTTTAATGAGCACGAAGTGACAAGATGCTCACTTACACCTTTTCTTTTAGAGAGTCTGAAAAGGATCAAAAGTGGTAATCCTCGTCGCCTGGAGCACGATTGTTAAGCGGTTGTATACTTGGAACAATAGGGAGGATTTGACTCACAAACGGGCTCTCGGAAGACGAGATTGGTAGTTCCGCTAGGATGAAACTTCACAAAATCCTAGGGAATCTAACGAAACCAGTCCCTACTCAGACTAACGCAACAAATTTTAACCGGGTTATATGTGATCGGGGCCAAATAGATTTTAAGACACTGAACTTGACCTTTTCATTTTTAAAGAGTCGAGAAAAGGACGAAAAGATGACTCTAGTCTCCTTCGATTGTTTAATGAGCACGAAGTGACAAGCTGCTCACTTACACCTTTTCTTTTAGAGAGTTTGAAAAGGATCAAAAGTGACTACTCTGGAGAACTAGGTAAAAGGTTTTCCAAACAATCCGTAAAACTGCTTTTACACCTTGGCAATCAGATGAAAACCAAGGAATTCCCGTACTGTAGTCAATCTTCCCGAATGCTGTGTTTAGTGCATTACGGCTTGTAGGGTGGCAGACTCGGCTTCCTATGGATCAAAGGTTGCAAGCCTATAGGGATCTCCCAATATATACTCGACGGTACGTGGGAGCACAATCCGTACTGGCACTTATCGTTTCACCGTGGAGGAATCACCCAACCACCCAACGATAAACTACCAGGTTTAAGGACGCCGGAACACGTCCCTAACCTAGACCTCTAGAATATGAGCGTTATGTTTCAATGCGTTGTTAGGTTCATTGAATTCATTTTATGGTTTATCTTTAATTATGTTTCAGTTTGCGGTCCCACCGTATGTGGTCTCTTGAAATTTCCTAAATGCAAACTATATGCGAAAATTGAATCATTTCATTGAATGAACTCTATCTACAGAAGAGTCGAGAGTTTTATACAAACAAAAAGATCACAAACATCCTAATGCAGCTAATAACAAGAAATGAAAATCTTTTTCTTTTTCTTTTTTAAAAGCAACAATTAACACAAAATGCTAATTAATAAAAAGCAAAAAATCTTGTTTTTCTTTTCTTTTAAAATAGTATGATGCACTCAAACAGATTTCAAGAGATATGCACTAAACAGATAATTCACTCAAAGGAATCTAGAACCAATTCTGAAACGTGAAAAATGACCTATCAACGCAAAGAAAACTCCAAGACCTTCAAATAACTATGTAATCTAAGTTCAACTGAAGTCAAACAAGAAATAAGCAAGCTAAAAGCAAGTTACTTGCAGCATAGAATGCAAAACTTGTACAACTACCAGAGGAATGTGGAAAACCACCAATAAACTGACTGGATCATCAAACCATAAATCCAATAGAAGGCTCGACATGCAAAGCCACTAGGGCTAAGATATAAAATCGATAGAAAAAGGAGAACAACTGAAGGATAAAAAGAACAACCAGTCAAATAACAGCCCAAAAAACTTCCAGGAGGTGTAAAAGATGCAAAAAAATACAGATCCAAGCTCAGAAGGCTAACCAACAAGCTAACTGAAAAAGTTAACAAGTCTGGCGTGACTGTCAGACTGCAACTTGCGCTACTAAGGGATTGGTGCGGGTTGTCTGATAGCAACAGGCGCCAACCAGCGCGACTGTCAGAAGAAAAACCGCGCTAATCAAGTTTGCCAGGCAAAAAAACAAAACAGGTAGTCCAAGGCTTGGTTTACAGTATCTAGAAAGGCCAGCAAGCAAGAAACAACAAGAAATTCAGCCTAGAAAGCTATTCAAGCCAGCAATCAAGAGAAAAATTAACATGCAAGGCAAGGTTGAAATTGTTAAGTTTGTAAACCAAACCGGAGATTGACTGAAGTGGCTTTGATCTACTTCACTACTGCATAGAAATAGTGTTTCGAAGGCTATCTGGTCGTGCTTTAGGCTCCGTCTACAGTTTACAAATCAAACAACACAAATACAAACAACAAGCTTCTCCCCAGTGGAGTCGCCAAATTGTTGAACTGGTAAATCCCCTCTACGGACAGAGGCGATCCCACTAGCCCAAAACAGGTCTAGCAACAATCACACAACGCTAACACGTAGGTTCCTAATTGAAAATCAGAGATCAATGATGATGGTCTACCTGGATTCCAATGCTAGTAGTTGTAGAAGAATCGAAGTTCCCGTTCCTTTGCTCCGGCTGGTCACAATCCCCACGATCCACGTGAACGGACACCTGCACATGCAAAGAACGATACAAATACAAGCATAAAATCCAATATATGAAATTATATATCAGTCATAAAAGATATAACTCAATCACCATTATAAAGACACATGAGTGGAACCATAATGATAGTCGTCTATTAATGAGTAAAAATAGAGAAAGATTACAACCAAGGTTCTGACGTTGAACCTCCTCTGACTGGGCAAGCGGCTACATACACCTTGCAAAGTGGCCTCTTCTCTCTCAGAATTTTGGTAGCATAACCTCTCTATACTTCTCAATTCTCACTATCACTCTAGCATTACTTCAGCACTCACACAGACTCTAAAAAAACTAGCTGGTTTAATGCATGAGGATGGCCATTTATAGATGGAGAGGGAATGAAAATACATTGTACCAGGACACCTGTTGTAGATTGGCATTATCCCTGAAAATCCGCTCAGCATAGTTGTCATGGATAAAAAATGACTTTTGACCTCTATCTTGAGGATTTTTCCTTCATAGAACTTCATGACAAAGGAGGAAAAAACATATGGATGCGTGCTGGGTAAAAATCATAACCAAATTTAGGTGGCGCGGGCTTTGCTCTATGACAGAGCGTCAATGGGCGCGCCCCCTTTTAAGGAACTGAGTCATTGGCGCGGGTAAGACGCTGTGAACCCGCGCTAATGGAAAAAAGGCACTTTTTAAGGATAACTTGCGAAAGGTGTCTTCAGGGAATATGAAGTACATACTCAGGGGAACATAATGCAAGTGTTCTTAGGTTATGTCACTGGTCACAGGTCCATAAATGTGTCCTCCAATGTACGAAACAAAGGTAACAGGGACAGTGACCAACGGTGACAAATTACTGTATAACACCAATACTCTGACGCTTCCCTGGAAACAACATCAAAAAGAGATGGTGGGCCCCAATATTGCAGCAATAATGCTGCAACTCCTCGGACTCCCTTCTTTAATTTTATGGTGAAGCAATGTAAGAATCCAACACTAATACTTGCATGGTGAAGCAAAGAAAGTGTTTTTGTTGGCAGCAAAGTCACCTTGGTCCCAGATCATGATTCCACTGAGGGGGAGGTGAGATCCAAGGTGCTTGGTAGCCTTTTTCCGAAGATGTTCCCTGTGATTAACCTATCAAGTGAATCTGAACATGAAAAGCTATTTTAATCATCAAAAACGACCTAATTAACAAAGCAATATTTTAATCTAAATAAGAGATTTTATTCTAGGAATGCAGCAAATACACATAAAAGTAAACAAAGGAGGTACTCGGCACTTGAGATTTGCCCAACCCCAAGAGATACAGCCTCCTAAGAGAGATTAGAGCTGGTGCAAAGCTAGATTCATCTTTATTGCTCAAGAAATAATAATTACATCAAAAGCTATCCACAAGGAAAACTTGAAAATGTGCTGAAATGCGGAGCTAAACTACTGCCTAAAAATGACTAAAATCGAACTACAAACTAGCTAACTTCTGCCTACAAAGTGACTAACTACTGGCTATAACCAAAATGAGGCCCTAAGCCCTCTTATTTATACAAATTGAGTGCTCGAACAGTCCTCCTAAACTTTAGGGACTCGGGTGCCCAAACTTGTAGTTGACAACAGTCCTACTTGACTTACTTGGGTGCCCTTGTGATAATCGATTTGGTGGCCCTTGAACTCCATGCTGATGGTGGAGAATTCGAGGTAAGGGTCCATAAATGAAGGGGACACCTTCCTAAAAATCCTCTCCAAAAATTTGGTTGCCAAGTGCTCATTTAAACCTTTGATTTTGTCTCCAAATTGACCAAAAAGACTGCATAAAGCACACATTAGACTTGTTGACATAATGAATAACCCAATTCACTCTATTAGCATAAATTTAATAAAAAACATGGAATAAACTAGTGAGAATGGTGGATTAAGTCAAATTAGGAGGCTGAATGAGCACATATAATTATCCATTTTTGGGGCTCATCACTTACCCAAACCAAGATCAAAGTAAAATTCTCTCACTCGAGAACAAAACTCATAATCCATGGTCACATATAAAGGCCTGCTCTAGCATAAAAATAAGGCCCTCCTTCAAATACTATGTCCTTATCTTCAATGTTTGCAAATACCACAGTGAAGAAACCCTTTAACCCAAGGTGTAGGTCAATGCTTCCTTTTGGTTTCTAGTGGTATTTAATCCACATTTGTAAATCCTTTTGAGTGAGCCAGAAACCCATGAATTTACAAATGATTGCATATGTCTACATGCTCCCTGTGTGCCTACAAAGTAGGGTCATTTAAAACGACTCTTGGTGTAACTGCAGCTTTGGGTTTACAAGGTCCCATGTTTTCTTTGTCTTTTGTTCCATATTCCTTGTCTTCTTCCTCATTTTCCTTAGTGCTATTATTCTCCCTTGACTTATTTCCATCTTGTTCCTGTTCACTTTTCCTTTTCCTTCCTTGTGGAGGGCCATTGTCATATTCCATTGGTTTTTTACCCCTGTTGGCCACAGCCTCTTTGTAGGAGGGAGTGGAGCTCCCTCCTTTATCACCTTCCATGGAAAACAACCTTTGCAAAAGCATGAAACCCTAGCTATTAGTCGTGCTCCAAAAAAACCTATTCCTTTCCTATACTAGTTCTTCCATTGATCTCCTCAAATTCATTCCAATATAGGTTTATTTTCATTTTTGTCTCTTTCATTTAATTTATTTTGTAAAATAAAATAAATTAATTTGGAAAACAAATCTACTCTACAAAAACTACAAAAAAATTGTGAAAAGCACCATGAAAACCACAAAAATCTACCAAGAAAATGCTTCAATTTAGATTATAATTTTTTTTTCTCCATTGTATAAGGTATATGCAATGGTAACATATTTATTATGAATATTTTCTATGCTAAAAGCTTTAACTTTTAATTATTTTATGTTAAAGTTAAAGTTAAAGTTAAGGCTTTTCCTTAGCAATTTAGTGAAAAAAAATTCCGAATATTTTGATTTTATTATTATTATTTAAAATGCATTTTAAATTTCTAACAAGTTTGACAAAAAATATGCCAAAACAATTCCAAAACAAAAAATAACTAAACTCTAACCAATAAATAAATAACTTAGGAGCCTTAGATTGATGTGATGAATATGGTTACTTGTGTGAACCTCTATTAAATCAAATAGGTTGAACTTTTGTTTTAAATTTAAATTAATTCATATTTTAGATATCTTTGAATAATAAGTATGTTGATATATAGAACTATAACTTTATATATATATATATATAATCACATAGACACACACACATATAACTTTCAACAAAATTTTATAATTATTTAAGGTAATGTGCTCTTGATAATCACATAAGATTGGTGATTCTCAACAACTTCTTGTATGACCTACTTACTGCAATAAGATTATGAGAAGAAAATTGTGTAGCAGTGAAAAATATTGAAATGAATTTTGGTGATGATGTGCAAAAAAATAGGGAATTAGTTAATAGGTTGAATATCAATATGGCAATTCTAAATTTTAAATATATAGTAAATATGAAAGTCAAATTAGTTTGAGTAATTCAAACTAAAAAACGGAATCAATGCAGGATAACGGATGTCGAATCTCACGAGTATGAATATCATGTATAATTCGGATCACAAACATATGAAGTATGCTACATTGCATACTTCAGTTATTCAAGCTATTAATAGAATATATAATTAGAGTCACAAATTAATCTATAATGTACTACTACCATGTATACATTATTTATTTCAAAATATCCATCGACTGGAATTAAAAATCATATCGAAATAATTTTATTACTTCGTGTGTTCCACTTTAAAAACATAAAAGATAGTTTTTAAAAGATATTTGGAAGTCAAACTAGAAATGGTTGAAATGGCAATTCTACCAAACTAGCAATATTAAGCTGGTGAATTGTATAGAAACATTGCAAGAACACTTCAGATAGAGGTTGAAGTCATCATCAAGTGTTTGGGGGTGCACACCGTTCGATAACCTATCAAATTCTGGGATTGCGGACGTTGTTGTTCATGGTAGGACCTCGCTTACTGTCTCTTACACCATTTCTGATTTGAATGTTATCTCTTTGGTACATTACCACGTCCAGGAAAGGAACCTCCCGCAGCTCTTTTGTTTACGAAATTATTTCGCCCACCACGTTCTCTTTCTCCCTTTGTTAAACCCTCCCCAGGAGGGCGTTTCTCCTTGATAACGACTTGACGGCCACCAATTAGAATAGGGGATGCATCAATTGCACGTTGGACTGAAGCTATTTCTTCAAAATCAACAAAACCAAAACAGTATCCACTCTCTTGTCTACTCTTAACAGTAATACCGGAAGGCTTAATTGCCCCAAACTTCTTTAACTCCTCCCCAAGCTGGGAAACGGTAACATTCACAGGCAAGTTCTTGAGAAAAATAGAGAACCCACTGGAAGTTGGTGCAGTGGAAATGGAAGTAGTTGCTGTACGTTGAGCTGAATTTGGTACAGCCCTTCCCGTCACGATAGACGATTTCTTAACTGCAACGGCGGGTCGTGCTGCATTTTGTTTAAGAACTGAAGCATAGGTCATTTGACGTGCTTGGACCTCTACTGGAGTTTCTTGAGGAGGACGAGGCGGTTGTTCAATTTCTGATCCCTTTTGGCCACCTGAGTCTTCCGTGACTTCCTTCTGCTGCATGTCATTTTTATGTACCTCGTCAGCAACATTAGCAGGTTCCTCCAGCGCTCTTGTGGATGCCTCACTCACATCGTTTTGACCTACTTCTTCAGGCTTGACAACTGGGCCTGAGACAGCATATGCTTTGGCAGCATCTTCTGAAACATTTTGCTCTTCTCGTTGTGGTGGTTCACCTAAATATCTTACAACGTCATTCAATAGAAAGTACCCGCTTTTCTGAGGAGCGAGGAAAAAGGATTGAGTGAATGTTCGTGTTCCACTGTTTTTAAAGGTAATTGATCCAGTAACCAGAACAAGTAATCCTTCGTTATAAGACAACTGTGGATCGATTGTCTTGATCTCGACCTCTAACGCACTGTAGTCTGGGGAGGTTACCAGCTGATTGATACCCCCCACAGTAGTTACCGATATCATTTGTCCACTGGGGTCCGGGCGACCAACTATGCTGCAATTCTGATAAAATTTGTACAGCGATTCAGGTAACCGAACAAGAACATTGTAATAATGGTTCACAAAGGCAGTAGCTTGTTGCATGGCCATTTTCGTGACAAGAAACTGTTGGAGTTCACCGAAGAAGATTGAATTCGCAACGAGTAACAGAAACAGTAGCTAATAAAGCCAAGCTCTTTCTCAAAGCTTACTTGCGCTAATTTGCCTTTGCTTACTTGCGCTAATTTGCCTTTGCTACACCTGGCCATCAACTACGGGTTGTTTTTGCTGTATATTAATATTTGAAAACGCTCTGGCCAACGAAAATTATTCTCGTGAATCGTCACGTTGCTTCGACATCAATTGGATTGGGAGGGGTTAATAATAAATTTTCTTTTAAGAAAATATATATTTTTAAATACAGTACAAAATATGTATACGTGTAACAGTTTTGGAGCAAAAAATTTACGTGTAAGAGTCTTGGGTGTTTTTTTATAAAAGGTTTATATATACGTTTCATATTTTATATTAATTTCGTGTTTGGCTAAATAATATTTTTAAAATTATTTACTTAATATATTAATAAATTTATAATTTAATCATAACTTATTATTATTATTATCTAATTTTTAAGGTTATGGTCAAGTTACACAATAAATTGGTGTATGAGACCTTTTTCTTTGTTGAACAATGACCTACTTTTGTGTATTAATTTGACTCATAAGTCTACTAAGGCATACATACTCTACCCCCTCTTGTTTTGAACCTATAATCTCTTAATAGGAAAGGATGCTCTTAACCATTATGACCACTATTAATAAATATTTTATTAATGTCATTAAGTTTAGAGAAAATATTAAGTTGAAGAAGATAATTATAATTTCCTAACTCAAATAAAGAAAACATTTTAAATTTATATAATTAAAGTAATTTGAAAATTACTGTAGTATAGTTATAATACATTTATAGAAGTTATGCCTTTTTTTTTAAATAGTTATTATAGATAACTTGATGATCATAATAAAAGATAACGAAAAAATATAATTATAATTATAATAATAAAATTGTGATGAACTTAATGTATAAAAGAATCTGGCTTGAATTAGGATGACCTTAATTCCTTTTTAATTATTTGTTAGTTTAATGATTTTCACTTAATTACCATGTGTTTTCTACTTAGAAGACATACATGCTTGCTTAGAAGACATGCATGCTTGCTACTACAAGTGGGGTACCCACCCCTCCATTAATGTTGTTGTCGTGTTGTTGGATGAGTTGATAATCGTTCCAATCATCACATTGCTTCCTTTTGAATGCAAATCCAACTCGATAGGGAAAGTGATCTAGATTAGATCTTTGTATTGTTTGACATCTATATCGATGCTTTCAAAATGGAAAAAGTGGACGAATCAACTCACATGACACTTTCTATCATGAGGACCCAATTTGGTAAATTAAGATTTGAAACCTTTGAGAACCATTTTGAGGCATAAAATAGTAGTTATTATGGGTCAAGTTTTTCTGCTTTAGCGAAACCTCTCTTTCATATTATGCACATTGAGAACCTTTGAATGGTGCATCCATTGCCTCAATGAGAGTCCGCATGTAAAAGTTATGCCACTTAAAAGTTGACCTTCCTCTTTTAACCACCATAATTCAAGAGGATGCCACACCATTCCCAATTATTCATGGAAAAGGGGTTACCCACATGATCATGATGACAAGGGCTCTAGAAGAGTTTGTATTTTAACCAAGTCTAAGAGTTGACTGAGTCTCATCTAACCACTAGTACATTATCATGTTGTGTTGCAACTGCACAACTAGGAGGAAAAGGTGTTCCACTTTTTTAATGCATTTTGTTTCACAAACAAACTTAGAAGTTATGAGGGATACATACACACACGAGCACATAGAGAGGATTTTTTCAATATAGTAGCCCATGAGACACATGTCTTACTTCATTATGCTTGCAAAAATTCTCTATTCAAATAAAGAGATCATAGCAACCTCACCTTCAAGTTGGGTTTTCTCTCTAAAGGGTTACCTAGGTTATATCTTGTGTCAAATAATGTATTGTGATTTCTTATCTAATTGTTCTCTATTTTTGACATAATTATAATGTGCATGCATACATAAATAAATAGTAATTTACCAATCCATAAAGGGAAAGAGAAATAAACCTTCATAGTGTATGTTATGAAACCAGCTCAAGAAAAGATAGAAAAGATAGATCAACGCCTTAGAATTTAGCCTCTTCGAGGGGGCAACCTCCTTTACATTACATAAATTAACAATTGTTGGATGATTCAAATGATAAAACCTCCTTTCTATATATAGGAGTCTAAGGAGTCACAATATAACCTAGCCGACCTAACAATAATAATATAAAGCCGGAGGTCAATGGGTTGAGATGGAGCGCTCGTGGGGTCGACCGCAGGAGCCGCAGGATAGCGAAGGACTGGGTTAGCCTGTTTCTCTGAAGACACCTGGCCGCTCATCGCACGGACACCGTTTACGTCCTCGCATATTCCACCCGCCGACAGCGGATCATTACAATCTCCTCCTGTCGTCGCCCGTTTCTTCGCTTTCACCGACAGTCGCTTTCCCTCCCCGCCATCGCCGACGGCTGCCGTTTCCATCACCGCGAAGTTGCTACCAAGATGGATGGGCACATGGAGGACCTGGTGGATTACACAGCGGATCCATTAGAAAATAGTATTATTTTCGAAAATCCCTACTTTGCGGGCTCTGCTGCTCACGGTTCCTCGGTCTCTGCTCTGGATCTGAACCCTAACCCTAACCCTAGCGGTCCCTCATCAACGGTGATCTCTCATTTCCCACCCGGTTTGATCGCGCCTCTGTTCTCGCCTAAAACGGCTCACCTCCTCGCATCCCTCTCGCCTCAGACCCTCACTTTCGATCAGACTTTCCCTCACCTGAATGTGCCGCCCCCGTCGTCGAACCCTCCGCCATCAGTCCACGCGGTACACTCCCCCCCGGCGATTCCCTCGGGTTGCTTTGGTACTCCGACGGTAAATGTTCGGTCCTCAAGGCCCTCCTCATCAGTTGGTGGCTCCAGTCCTCTGGTAGACCATCCCTCCACCCCCCGCACGAAGAAGCAGAAGACAAAGTGTATCAAAGTCACAGACAGGGAAATTACGGTACCTTTCGGGGATCCAGCGGACTTTGGGGCGGCAGCCCAAATGGCTCGATCGGTTCTGGTGGGTCATGTGAGAGGTCGAACCTTCACAGTGGACAGGTTAACAAAATGGGTTGAAGAGATTTGGGGAAACCTTCTCAGGGATCTTCCTGAAGTGCACATTCTCCCGCGTGGATGGTTTTCTCTCCATTTCTCAAAGGAGGACTCTATAGATCTTGTCCTGGCAAAATTCTGGCACATTGAATCTGCACCTGTATTGCTTAAACGCTGGAGCCCCCTGTTCGATCCTGAATGAGAGCAGATAAGAGCGGGTCCTCTGTGGGTTCGGCTGCCAGGTCTTCCCCTCCAATATTGGAGTGAAGAGGCGCTACAGAGAATTGGGAATGCCTTGGGCACGTATCTGGATCACGACAGATCATATATTGAATCGAGGCAGAGAACTCTTGCCCATGTACTGGTTCATCTGGACACCCGGGAAGGGATTGAAAGGAAGATTACTCTAACCTGGGGAAAATTCAGCAAGATTCAGACTTTAGATTACGAAGGCATCCCGTTCAGGTGTTATCATTTCCATGAAGTTGGGCATCTTGCCAAGGACTGCCCACTGATCAAAGGACTGGACACTTCTCCAAAGATCTCTCCCTCAGCTACGCGGGAGGCCTCACCAATCTTCGTTCGGGCTCCCCCTGATGGCACCCCGGCACAAAAGAAGGCGGCGAAAGACAAGCGCAAGGAGAAGAGACCACTGTCGCCTCCCCTGACTAGGGCAAGGGCCGCGGCAGCAGCTACTCTGACTCCGGGTATGAGTCATCCCCCTGACTCTCTGTCGATTATGCACTCATCTTCTATTCTGCCTGCATCTGCATCTGCATCATGCACTATGGTACAATGTCCCCCATCTACATCTCCTCCGCATGATTCTACCAGTCCGCCGGCCATAACCATTACCCCCTCGTCTCCATCCCTATCCACTTTCTCCAGATCATCTCACCCATACTCTCTTCGGCCCCGGCCTCTGGTTTCAAGCTGTGGGGGTCTGGGGATTATTCCCATCAATCTGGTGTCTCAAATTTCCCGTGGGCATAGATCTGACCTTACTAAAGAAATCTGGAAAGCTGGAGCTGAAGTGGCATCCAGTCGTCAATCCACAATAGAAGGGGTCCTTAGAGCAGCTTCCACCCCAAGAGATGGTCCCCCATGAAGTGCCTATCCTTCAATTGTAGGGGTTTGGCCAGTGAACCCAAAAAACTGGCCATCAAGAGATTATTTGATTCAGAACTACCCGACATCATTCTTCTCCAGGAAACCCTAGGGCCTGCAGAATCTATTGAACATTGCCTAAATTCTTTTTCTCCCAGATGGAAATTTCTAGCCTCGGATGCCTCGGGCAGATCAGGGGGGCTGGCTATAGGAATAAATCCCCACACTATCAGATTAGACTCTTCCTGGGGGGGAAGGACTTTCTGGGGGAAAACATCTTCTCAGCAGACCTGGGCAGGGTTTTCAGAATATTAAATGTGTATGGACCTTGCCAACACAGAGAGCCTTTCTGGAACAACTTGCTGGATCTATCCCTGTTAAACGAGGAACACACCATCGTGGGGGGTGACCTAAATTTCTCGCTTGGATTCCGAGAATCATGGGGTACAATGGCCCAAGTGGACTCGATCACAGATTTCATGAGGAATGCACTAGAACGCGCTGATTTAGTGGACGTTCCCATGCTTCAGCCCATGCCCACATGGCGTAACAGGAGGGCGGGAGAAGCAGCCTTGGCGCGCAGGCTTGATCGATTTCTACTAAAGGGCCCACTGATACAGGAGCTGCATCAATTTAAACAATGGGTAGGAGCTGGAGGCCTATCGGATCACTCCCCCATTCTTCTGGAGATCCTTGGACCCCAAGCCAAACCAAAGGCGCCCTTCAAATTCAACCATACATGGTTACAAGATCAGGACTTCCACAGACTGGTTACGGAGTATTGGAGATCCCATCCTATAAACAGAGAAGCATCAGCAGCCAGAGGTTTCTGCAAGAACCTTCAGGAATTAAAGCACATTGTCATTAACTGGGCAAGGGAGAAGAACAAAAGGGATTCTGCAATGCTCATATCCGTGGAAGAGGAGGTGAGCTCCATGCTTGATGACAGAAACCTGGGATTTCAAACCGTTGAAGATAAGACTCATCTAATTGAGTTGGAAAAACAGAAGGCTTCAATTCTCAAACAAAGGGAGGAATCCATCAGGCTACGAAGCAGGGCGATTTGGCTAAAAGCTGGAGATGAGAACACAAAATTCTTTCACAATTACGCAAAAGGAAGAAAAGTATCAAACACCATCTGGAGCCTACCTATCCCTGGGGGAGGGGTAGCAGAGACCTTCAACCAAATCTCCCAGCTGGGCACAGCACACTTCCGAGACATTTTCCGAAACCCTCCTGGGGTAAATCTGGCAGAAATCATTGAAGTCGCCTCTCATTTTCCAAGATTTGTTAATGAGGAAACCTCGGAAGATCTCATGTCACCGGTAACAATGGAAGAATTGGAGAGTACCCTCAAATGGTTCAAAAAAGACAAGAGTCATGGACCGGATGGCTGGACGATCGAATTTTATCTAGCCTTCTTTGAGCTGATTGGTCAGGACCTTCTTGGTCTTATTGAAGAGTGCAGGATTTCTGGATCTTTATACCATGCCATAAACTCCACTTTCATTGCCCTCATCCCCAAGACGGATGCCCCCGCATCTTTTGATGATTTTCGGCCCATCTCCCTGTGTAATGTCCTATACAAAATCATCTCAAAGATCATTGCCAATAGGATCAGGCCCATCCTCTCTACTCATATTGCTCCTCAACAATTTGCTTTCCTTGAGAATAGACAGATCCATGAAGCTATTGGATTGGCTCAGGAGGCTTTACACTCAATCTAGTCCAAACATCTCAAGAGCATCCTCCTCAAGATTGACCTATCGAAGGCATTTGATCGGGTCAGCTGGCTCTACATTAAGATGATGCTCATCCATCTGGGATTTCCAAACCCCTTCATTAACTGGATCATGGCCTGCATTTCCACTCCTACTTTGAGCATCCTGATCAACGGATCTGCCTCCCATTTCTTTCACTCCGAAAGAGGATTGAGACAGGGCTGTCCTCTATCCCCGCTTCTGTTCCTTTTGGTAATGGAAGGATTGAGTCGTCTCATCACATCTGCCAACAGGAACGGGACTATCCGAGGGCTGAAGATATCAGATGAATGTTTTCTCACTCATCTTCTCTTTGTGGATGATGTCCTCATTCTATTGGATGGGAGCATGCGGGACTCGTCGACCTTCTCTCATATCTTGGCTCTTTTCTCCCAGGCGACTGGAATGTTGGTTAACAGAGGAAAATCTACCATCACTCTGTCCCGCACATTGGTTGATGAATCTCAGCGAGCCCTTCTGGCTTTCCCTTACAATATTCACCCGATCGATAGGGGACTAAAATATCTTGGTTTCTGGCTCAAACCCACATGCCAACGCATTGCAGATTGGACTTGGCTAATCGCTAAATTGGAGAAGCGTCTTACTAGTTGGAGCTACCAGTACATTTCCAGGGCCGACGGGCTGATTCTTATCAAATCAGTGCTAGAGGCCACCCCGGTTTTCTGGATGGCTCTTGCATGGATCCCCAGATATACCTTAGCACGCATGCAACAAATATGCAATCGATATCTATGGGCGGGTAGCCAAGATAAGAAAATATTCGCTGGGATTGGTTGGCAGAAGATTGCCATACCAAAAAAGTGGGGAGGATGGGGACTCAAACAACTCCCACTCTTTTCTCAAGCTCTGGCTGCGAAGATGAGTTGGGCTCTGATCACAAGCCAAAATCTGTGGACCAGGCTATCATAGCATAAGTACATCTGGCCCCTTGATATCATGGATTGGATCAGACTCCCTACCTGGAATAGCTCGGGGACCTCTTCTATTTGGAAGGCCATTATATATTCAATGCCCATGATAAGGGATAATTTGGCTTGGCGAATTAGGAATGGTGCACAAGCGCGGATTGGTATTGACCCCTGGGCGGGCAGTGGGGGTAGACATCAACTCCCACAGGATCTTGTTGAGTACCTGCTAACCCGTAATATCAAAGTTATTGCACACATTGTGGATCAAGAGGCCTCTGATATATTTCATCAGGCTTGGTACTCTCCACGACAATTAAATATCCCTCCACAGTGGCACCGAGCTTGGAATTCTTACAGGGAGGCACTGACTGAATCTCATATTCGAATTACTGAAGGTAGTGACGAGCTGATTTGGAGTCCATCGGATGCAGGATTTTACACTCCAAAGGAGGGGTATACCCTCCTCATCAGCCATAGGAAGCCGGTCAACCTGATGGATTGGTGGAAATCAATATGGAAACTATCCACCACTCCGCGCTCCAAGCTGTTCTCCTGGTGTGTTCTCCGGAACAAGGTACCTTCGGGAGAAAACCTCCAGCGCAGAGCCCATCAAGGTCCAACCTGGTGCGTTTTTTGCCGAGCTGAGTCAGAATCCACAGATCACTTATTTCTTCACTGCAGTATTGGGAAGACACTGTGGAACAACATAAAAACTTCCTTATCTTACAACGGGCTATGGCACGGACAAAACATCTTACAGGCCTGGGCGGATTGGAGCACCAGGCACAAAGGCTCGTTATTATTAAATCTCCCGGCCATAGTGATATGGCATTTATGGAAGGCACAGAACCATATTATATTCCAGAATAAACCTGTATATTGGCACTTGGTCGAAGCTCGCACCATAGCGGCGTACAAGGACCTTCCGGAACTTCCATCTGCTCCCCCCCGTCGCACTCGACCGCCCCCCATCATTGATCGAACTCTCCCATGGGCATACTTCGATGGCGCAACAAACCAACAAGGCTGTGGGGGTGGTATCATCATCCACAAATCAGACCAACACTATTACAAAATCAAAGTGGGTTTGGGCATGGGTTCAAACAATTTTGCTGAGCTGATTACCCTCAGACATCTCCTTCATTTTGCATTGGGTCATAATATTGATAGCATCAACATATTCGGGGACTCAAAAATCATAGTTAATTGGTTCAACAACATTTCAATCTGTCACGTGGACACACTCAGCATCATTCTGCATGAGATCCTGGACTTCAAAGCAACATTTAACTTAATCTCATTTTCTCACATCTACAGGGAGCACAACGAAGGTGCCGACAGATTATCCAAGGAGGCCGCACTGATGGATCGAGGTGTTTGGGAAATTACGGAAGTCAATGGCCAACAGGAACACAAATACTACCATCGTCCCTATATAGATCAGGGATATCAGCTAGCTGCTGTGCCTTAACAGAAAATTTATTTTTGAATATTTATAGCAGCACTTATGTATTTAATCTTATAGCACAATCTGAACTATTTCCAAGCGAGCCAAAGGTGGCTTTTTTGAAAATTTTTGACAATACTAGATGACCCTGCGTGGAACATCATATTTATAGATCCATATTTTGGCATATGACATAGGCCTCACTGCAGGCACAGTGATCCTAGCATAATCATAGCGATATCAATGTAAAGTTTCAAATTATTAATGAAAGTTTACAGATTTTTCCAGAGGAAAAAAAATAATAATACAAAGCCACAAAAATAACAATAGAGGGATTCTATGGGGCCCAGTAATAACAATATAGGGACAATAGGGGCACAACAAT
>APFE031640804.1:38029-72671 GCA_000404065.3 Pinus taeda
CTTCTAGAAGAGTGTTCGACGTGTATTGAGCGCCTCCAGATGGTTCATGCACCCCTATGATAGAGGAACTTATCCCATCAAGAGAAGAGCTACCCCATCCAAAGAGGGAGTATCCCATTGATGTTGGAACTGAATAACCTCCTCTAGAACACTATAAATACAGGCATTGGGCCAAAGGAGGGGAGGTTGAAAGCTGAACATTCCAAAGGGTAAATGCTGCTGGAATTAGGACTTCCATTGTAAACTTGTGAGGAGAGATCACCATCCTTCCTTGTTGCCATATTGGGAGTGGGTGAGCTTGTCAAAGTAGAGGAAATCTCTTGCTGGACCCTGGGAGGAGCTTGCAAAACACCAAGGCTCAGGTTGTAATGGTTCCTTTTTTGTTCCTTTAATACAAATAAGTCCATTCTTCTCAATGATTTGTTGTTAATGAATTATTTCATGTACTCCTTGGTCTATGTGATGAATATGCTTTGTTTTATGATGAATATTCAGGTGTTATGTAATCATTTTCTTTGTTAGTGTATGCAGGTCTTAAAGTGAAGGAGGAGCTCATCTGGATCAGCAAGGCTGGACTGCTACAACAAGCGTTGGACCTAAGGTAAGATCGGAAAACACTTGATCTCTCATAGAATAACGTGTGTTTAGAGAAGGATTGTTCTTGTTTGGTTTGTTTGTCACTAGAGAGTCTTAGACTCCTAGGGAGGTTAGGTTTGTCCGAAAACATGACTCTTTCTGCATGACAGGGTGTTCTATATATTCCTGCATTAGCTAGAAATATGATTTATGTAAGCAAGCTAGATGATGTAGGTGTAAAAACAATGTTCGAGAAGGAGATATGCAAGATGGTTCAAGGAGCACTAGTATTGACGTGGGGAGTTCGGACTGGAACTCTATACAAGCTGCAAGGTAGCACTGTTTATGATGGGCGCAGTAGTTCTGTGGTTCTTGAAAGTGGAGCAAAAAATCTAGTGGTCTCTGGAGAGAAGACCATGTTGTTGCATCAAAATCTTGGACATATTGGAGAGAAGAGCCTTCGAATACTTCATGGGAAAGATATGGTAGAAGTCATGAGTAATAGCTCTCTGGATTTTGATTTCTGTGAAAGTTGTGTATATTTGAAGCAAAATCGGGTGAGTTTCCCCTCTAGTGGTAAGAGGGCGAAACAGATATTAGAGCTTGTGCACAGTGATGTGTTTGGACTTGTGAAGGTCCCATTATTGGGTAAGTCTATGTACTATGTATCATTTATAGATGAATTCTCAAGGTATACATGGATATATTTTCTTAAGAAGAAATCTGAAGTCTTTGACAGGTTTAAAGAATTTAAGGCTCTGGTGGAAAACAAGACAGAGAAGAAGATAAAGGTGTTGAGGACAGATAACAATGGAGAGTTTTGCAATAAGGAATTTGAAGAATTTTGTAAGAAGTGTGGTATAACACAGAAAAATACTACTCCATATACACCTCAGCAAAAAGGAGTTGCAGAAAGAAGGAACAAGACGTTAATGGAAAGGGCAAGAACCATGCTAAGTGGTGCCGGGTTAGGACAATAATTCTAGGCAGAGGCGATGGAGACAACATGTTACCTGGTCAACAGATCACCTTCATCAGCGTTGGAGGATAAGACTCCACAAGAGGTATGGACTGGTAAGAAACCATTTATTTCACATCTGAGGGTATTTGGATGTGATGCATATGTACATGTTCCAAAGGAGAAATGAACCAAGTTGGATAGTGAATCTGAAAAGTACATCTTTATTGGGTATAAGGATGGTTTAAAGGGTTATAAGCTTTGGAACACAGTAATAAGGAAGGTTGTGTACAACCATGATGTGGTGTCCAGAGAGGTGAAAGATATTATTAAACATGAAGTCCAACCAAAGGAACCTGAGAAGATAGAGTTTGAGCTAAAGGAGGAAGAATCAAACTCTACAACAGAGGAAGAATCAGAAGATGAAGAGCCACAAACTCTAGGTGTAAGAAGATCAGTTTGAGAAAGAAGGCAATTAGAAAGGTATAGTCCATTTGCTTTCTGTTCATATTTTTCTTTATCTATTACTGATGATGATCCCATAACTGTGAAGGAAGTAGTAGATTCAAAGGATGGAAAACTCTGGAAAGAGGCCATGGTTGATGAAATGGCATCTTTGCACAAAAATGAGGCTTCGGATCTGGTGGAGTCGCCGGCTGGAAGGAAACCCATTGGTAGCAAATGGGTGTTCAAGAAGAAGAAAATGCAAAAGGAAAGGTGGAGAAATACAAAGCTCGGTTGGTAGAAAAAGGTTATTCCCAGGTGCCGAGAATTGATTTTGGTGATATTTTTTCTCCTGTTGCCAAGGTAACTTCTATTATATTACTTTTATCTGTTGCTGCCACTTTTGATTTTGAGGTAAAGTAGATGGATGTGAAGACAACATTTCTTCATGGGGATCTGGAAGAGGAGATCTACGTGAAGCAACCTGAAGGCTTTGCGGTGAAGGGTAAGAAAGAATTGGTATGCAAGTTAAAGAAGTCTCTGTGTGTGTTAAAAATATCATCAAGGATCTGGTATTAGAAATTTGATACATTTATACAGGGACTTGGCTTCACCAGAAGCAAAGCAGATCACTGTGTGTACTTTAAATTAATTGGTGACCGTGTTATTTATCTGGTCTTGTATGTGGATGATATGTTGCTGGTTGGAAATGACAAAGAAATTATCCAGGATTCGAAGACTCAATTGTCCTCCAAATTCGACATGAAATATCTTGGTGCTACAAACTATATTTTGGGCATGGAAATTAAAAGATATCAGGCAAAGAGGAAGCTCTGGTTAAACTAGAGGAAGTATGTTGAGAGAATACTGTAGAGGTTTAATATGTAGGATAGTAAACTGGTGAAGGTTCCTATTCCTATAGGTGTAAAGTTATCTGTTGAATAGTGTCCCAAGACACAAGAAGAGGAAGAGGATATGTCCCATGTTCCATATGCAAGTGTAGTCGGTAGCCTAATGTATGCAATGTTATGTACTAGACCAGGTATTACACATGTAGTGGGAGTATTGAGCAGGTTTATGTCAAAACTAGGGAAGGAGCTTTGGACATCAGTGAAGCTGGTTTTCAGGTATTTGCGTGGCATTAGTGATTATGGTTTGTGCTACGAAGGAAGACCAAGATTGGACAGAGTTTTGGATATCCATGGATTTATTTATGCAGACTGGGCTGGAGATTTGGATAAGAGAATATCTACAAGTGGGTATGTGTTTAACCTATTTGGAGGTGCAACTAGTTGGATGAGTAAGAAACAATCTGTAGTGGCACCATCAACTACAAAGGCAGAATACATGGTAGCCACTCATGCGAGAAAGGAAGCATTTTAGTTAGAGAGATTGTGTTCAAGTATGGAGTTAGTACAAGGAGCTATAAGGATAGACTATGCCAGCCAAAGTGCAATTTTCTTGGCAAAGAACCATGCTTATCATTCAAAGACAAAGCACATTGATGTTCAATATCACTTTGTGAGGGATATGATAGAAGACAAAAAGGTGTTGCTGGTAAAGGTGGACATTTTGAAGAATACTGCAGATGCATTGACAAAATCTATGAGCTCTGAGAATTTCTTATGGTGTAGAGAAACAATGGGTGTTTCAAGGCTGGAAAAATGACTAAGCTCTCCTATGGTCCCCCGTGGAAAGAAAACTACAAGTGGGAGAATGTTGGGTTGTGTTATATTCTTTCCACGACTAACCTACGTAGTGAAACGAGGGGTTAGAGGGGGGGTAGAGCCCCCCCTTCATTGCATCGATTGCATAGCAGGGGGTCACATGGGTGTTTGAGGGGGGCCGGGTAGCCCCCCTCTACAAGGTTTGGGGCAGCGCCCCGAGAATTTCTTTTTTGGACCCTATATTAGGTTGAGTGGACCTACCTATGGTTTTCGGTACATGGTTTTGGACGTGATGGTTTTCGGTCCATGGTATTGGATGCTTCGACATGTACAAATATGTATTGTAACATTGAAAGGAATATAATGAAAAATCAAGCTAGTAGTCCCTATTTTGGGATCCAGGGGAAAACCTCCGTGTATATGTGTTTTATGTGTTATGCTCTCACATTGTTTATTTTCTATGTTTTAGAATTCGTATGCAGGTAATTTCTATATGGGGTTAAAACCTAGATGATCCAAGGCTATCCTAAGTCGAGCTCATCTTGATAGGATAGGAACTCGGTTCCTTCTGGAAGGCTCTAGAAAGGAGGAATATACTGAGGATCCAATGAACATTTCAAGGATTCTCGCCTAGTGTAGGCTTGAGTGGGCTTAGGTTCCTTGCAACACAACCTTGAATGGGGTTACCTGCTCTACAGAGTACCCACCCCTGACTAGGGGTGTGTTGGTGACCCAAGGAAGCACTTCAGCAGGGTTTGAAGTTAGTAAACTCTCATGGATGAAATCACTCAATGAGGTGGCATGTCTAAGGCATGTAGCAACTGAATTAGGGTATGATAGACTCTGTTCACACTGATCTAATTGTCGGGAGTGATGTGCCCAAATAGACCTGTAACAGGTCAGTAGACCCACATTACGCAGAACCAACATTTCACTTCATCACCCACTCTCCTTTGCTATTAAATCTTCAAAACCAAGCGATAGACAATGAGTGGTATTAGGGTTTCGTGTTGGAACCAAGTCCACGTCATGCCGCTAAGCACATTACCACCCCAGTGTGAACCAAAGAGAAGAGAGCTATGGGCGACGAGTTGTAGTAGGAGTTTTGTGCTAGAACCATAAGTGAATTGAACCCTCTTGACCGACGCACTCATACAACATGCCAAACTTTCAAGTGGTGGGTGACGATAAAATCACATGGCCTCCACGTCACTCCGGCGAGTCAATATAAACATGCTTGCCTCCTCGTCTAGATCATGTCGCATAGAGTTGTCACCATCTACAATGTTCAAATATGAACAAAATAAAGGGATGATGAGTGGTGTCAAGATCCACATGGCCTCATCGCAATAATACAAGGTGGGGGGGGCCATCTAGCCCATCCCCATTGTGTTTTGCAACCTTTTCATGTTAGATCTATATTATGCCCAATTTGATATTACAACACAACATTAGCATTTAAGATTCTCATATCCATCCTTCACGTAATGTAAATTTGACCTTTCTCCACATTTAGGCTTGCATTGATGTATTTTCCCTCATCCACATCGAAGTCACGAGCCCACATATGTATCCTTTTGTTAGTGGAGTAAACCGGTCCCAACCACATTTGGCATCCCGATTTGGTCTTCACCTCATTGGCCCCTAGACCAATGGATCATCAAATGTGTCTAAACCACAACGTAATTTGGTCACAGACTACATCCATCCATCCAACCTTCCACCTCATATCTACCCCCTTCCACATACAAATATCTGAATCCACCATAAGGAAATTCAATGGAAAATATAAATGGCATTGAAAGGGATATTCGACCTTCTCACTGTATCTAAGCCGTGCTCATGAGAACTTGCTTACCCAGGCTGGACCCTTGGATGCTAACATTTCTATAGGAGTGTAAGGGTAAATGAAAAAAGAAAATGCACAAAATTTCTGAAGGAAAGGAAAGCTTCCCAAAACACCAAATTTATAAGAATGGTCACCTTAGCCTAATCTTAAAATCTCAATGAATTTTAGCCCTATCCAAATTGAATAAAATGGGCACCAACAAGGCCAAAATTACATCAAATCCACAAAAAAGCGAGTCATGGCTCTTAAGGCTAAATTCGCCAAAGTTAACTTCATCATTGAGATATGATTCCTTCATTCATTAGCAAGATGATATACATGTTTACGTGATTATTAAAGACAACTACAAACCATATCTTAAACAACATGAATCTCAAGCCATTGGGCCGATTCCAATTCTTAGTTCCAACAATATTTACATGTATGCATAAACTCATAGGATCATCTCATCATTCATTGACTAAGTAACCCTCAACTCTAAGCAAACATTCATCTAACACACAACGTATCAATTAAACCACTAATAAGTAAGATAACCTACAATCATGGTTATGACAATGAGTTACCCAAAATTATAAACATATTAGATAAATGAAAATGCTTGTAATAACATGTTAATTGAGTGACTTCGTAACACCAATCTGTAAGGATTCTGGACACCACATATCTCCACAATGGTATGATATTGTCCACTTTGGGCCTAAGCCCTCATGGATTTGCTTTTGGACTTACCCCAAAAGGCCTCATACCAATGGAGATATTTGTCCATCCTTATATACCCATGATCCTCCCCACTTCTAGTCAATGTGGGACTTTGGTCGTATACCCAACAATCCTCCCCTCGAACAAAGGACCATCGAGCCTCCCCTCAAACGATTATCCATCCGTCCACTCTCGAACAACCAGGATTCTCCACTCCAATGCGTTGGAAGCGCATGCCTTACATGGAACACCACCTGCCTTGAGAGCTTGCTCTATCCCCGGTCAACTCCTCTTCAACGTGTTGGGACGAAGACACGTCCATGAAGAATCCGGAGGCGCACGCCTTACATGGAACACCACCTGCCTTG
Source organism: Pinus taeda (assembly GCA_000404065.3). Classification (NCBI taxonomy): domain Eukaryota; kingdom Viridiplantae; phylum Streptophyta; class Pinopsida; order Pinales; family Pinaceae; genus Pinus; species Pinus taeda. The sequence goes on from APFE031640804.1 coordinate 44,594, forward strand.
AGAGCTTTCTCTATCCCCAGTCAAATCCTCTTCAACGTGTTGGGACGAGGACACGTCCATGAAGAATCCAGAGCACACCGCTTGCCGAGCTCATCCACGGATCCCATTGTGATATTACCGAGGCTCACCACCTTCGTTCGGCATTCCGAGGATTCATCCACTTGGCTAACTTCGGGGCATGGCTCCGATACCACTTGTAAGGACTCTGGACGCCACATATCTCCACAATGGTATGATATTGTCGACTTTGGGCCTAAGCCCTCATGGATTTGCTTTTGGACTTACCCCAAAAGGCCTCATACCAATGGAGATATTTGTCCATCCTTATATACCCATGATCCTCCATACTTCTAGTCAATGTGGGACTTTGGTCGTATACCCAACACAATCATATTCATATAAATGACTCTACAATTCATGAAGTTATTAACAATCACATAGTGCCAGAAGTTAAACTTACCCATAAGGACATACAAGACAATTTATTCACCATGAGCATGCAGTAAATTCAACAACCTTTCATGGGTATCTAAACCATAAATCAGTTGATTACATACCATACAATTTCAACATCCATAGTTCGAAATTTATACAACTAATTATACTTATCTGGATGGGTTAGATTAGTTGGACATTGAATAAGGGACTTCCAGTCTCCACCCAACCATAGTCAGCTACACTAGAATCTTTGTTGTAGTTGACCATCTCCAAGCCAGATATAGAGTCTGAAGGGATGCTTGCATAGGGGAATTTTGAACCAATGGATTTGGTCAAACACTCAGAATATGGAGTCGACTTCCTAGGTGGTTCATCAACTACTCTTTAATAGTAATCTCCCCAGTGACTCACTTATTCTCTAAGTTGAAAACACAAGGCTTTAGCCAAATTCGAGTAATAGGTGTGTTTCTTAGTTTCTAAGGATTGAACCAATTGTGAGGGTGGTTTAACGACTAACTGGCAAGAACTTAGTGGTTCATTAGCCAAGGAAAGCACCTAGTGATGTGTTTAATTGTTCAGAAAAAACTAAGTGTCTTAATAACTCGAGGCAAACATTGGATGGTTTAACAACCAAAGGCAAGAACTTAGTGGTTTAACAACAAAATCGCAAGCACTAAGTGGTTTGAAAACTAAAGGCAAGCATTGAATGGTCAAATTTCCAATCCTTTAAACAACACATTGGCAACATAGGATCACACAAGGAATTCAGTGGCCTTAATTAAAGTCAAGGTGGTTAACACCCAAAGACACATGGTACTTGAGCAAGGTCACATAGCCTCAAAATTCATAAGGGGAGAAAGAATCTAGTTCCACTAAAATTTTTAAACAATAAGCTACTGAGTAGTTTCCTTCTCATTCAATAAGCGAGCCTCTTAAATTCATTTCTACTATGTGTATATGTAAAATTCCTGTATGGTCCCTTCGCACAATTGAGAGAGTACTCCCTTAGCACTTTTTGGTGACTTCGCCTTTAGGGTTGTCTCTTCGATATGGAAGAAGGAAGTATGAGAATATGGCACTGACCTTCCTTCCACCATCCTTGTCCAATCACATAATGGTTGTTCCTATCTCTTCCAACTTATTTCAGCCCCTACCACATCACATTAATGTTAGAAACAATGGAAACCATGACAGTAATGAGAGGGGGGTGAATCAGTAGTGTGACCAAATTATACAATTCTTCACAAATTACACTTTTCATGACTTTAACAATCATTAATGAATCAACAATACAAAAATTTAAATCATAAAAATAATCACCATCAAGCACATTAGAAACATATACACAAGACTTATTTTTATTTATTTGGAAAATAGAAGCTTCAGCTTGTTTATATCTTTTCCCCACAACCTCCTACTTGTAGGTTTATCAGTTTCTACTGAAAAGAACTTCTATTCCCACTCATTTATTAGTTTTCACTAAAAGGGAACTTTCCCCTGCTCATTTATCAACCTCTACTGAAAGGGACTCTTGCCCCTGGTCATTTATCAACAACTGATGAAAGGTACTCTTGTCAATGAAATGAAAACTACCACTTGCTAGCTCTGTTGATCCATCTGTCATCCATTTTCAAACTCAAATAAATAGACCACTTCTTTCATAAACATCTAAACTTTCTTACCTCAACCACTCACCAAAAACACCAAGAAAATACCTTCAACAATCTTTGATTAATGAAAAAACACTAAACAGACCAGTAATCATTGATTACTGACCAAACACCAAACATACACATCAACAACATCAATCCTTACACCAAAACACCAACCACCAATTTCATCTCTTCAAATATAAAATATAATCTCTAATTCACTCTTGATGCATACTCTCATTATGCATCAGGGTGCACCAACAATCTCTCACACACCTCTACCAACCAATATAGTTGCTCACACAATTACACTTCTTGGAAATTCAATTATGCTTATAAAGGAATTTGGACTGATATTTTCAATATTGAGACTTTAGTTAACTTGCTCGTGAATGCTTGCATGAATCCTTTAACTTTTCCTTTGTCCTACCCAAATTGAGTCATTTGATATCCAAGTCTTGTATATGTGCATTCCAAGTCATCAAATTCTCCTTACCTATTTCTGCTAGAAAAATTGAGCTTAACTGGTCAATTTTGTTATTATGGAATTGTTACAAGCTTTAGCAAAGGTATTTTATATTTGGATAGCTCCAAATTTGAAGAGACTGCCAACTTTGCCACTAAATTTGTTCATGACACTATTTCACTGCCAGCTCATTCATGCATTGTTATAGAGATTTTAGTACTCCTTTTATGTTTGCCATAACTACCAAATTCCAAAGCTACCAAGTCAATGATTTGAAAGCCCAAAGGCTTAAAGAAAATTATGCCATAAAACACTATGAAATATATGCCATATGGTCCAAAGTGCTTTATTTAAAAAAAATTGCATATAAGTCCTTCCCCTGGCCCTTGGTTCTTTAACAACATCTGACCCGCTCATGAATAAGGCGTAAGCCTTTTTAAAACATACATGTAACACTTTTATATTGCAATTATCCCGAATGCCCATGGTTGATTAACACATAAAACCACCACAAAACTGTGACCTAGAGAACCTTCCGTTTTGTTATGGAGATGTCACATGAAGATAATTTTTCCGTCTCCTTGCTCGTCATCCCGACCAACCTTTTTGCACCTTTGTCTTCCTTCTAGGATGATGTGTTGCATGGGGCCACCCTATGCTCATTATGATTGGTCCTGTGCTACCCAGTTTTAGTGCCACCATGTCTAGGAGCATTGTTAGCCCGAAAATTCCTCCTTTGCACTCTTAATAATCCTTCTAGGGTCAAGCCTCTGGGATGACTTGTACCTAAGGGTACCACTGCCATGCTTGTGGATGACTCACAATACTTCTGGGGTGATCTGTCCCTAACACCTATCTTCCACATGTGTCTGACACCTAGTTAGCCTATAGGATCCTTCTCCGTGCACTTTAAAACCTTATGGGGTAAGGCCTCTAGGGTGACATCATGATTACAACATAAATCCATGTGGCACCTCCAAAATATGACATGTCACCCAAATTTAGCTCACTAGGGTACTTGAAAATGCCAAAATTATTCTAGGAAAGCCTTCATGGGCTTAGCTATTAGGTGAGGGCCTCCTGGTTTAAAAAATCCACCAATCAACTATGGTTGTCTCTATTTCTCAGGCTTACATCAGCCCGGGCTTGTGTCATCCCGATTTATCCTCTATTGTGCAACATTGATTTATTTCAAGAAGGTCCCTATGGGATGAGCTATCCATATGGCGCGCTGCTACAAAGAATATTCCAATAAAATGTTCTTGACACCTACTGAATCTTCCCAGAGTTATGTCATCTTGAGCTTCTCTTATGCACCCACCTTTTGAATCCTTCCTGGGTACCCCCGCTAGGGTGAGCTATTATGTGGGGCTCCACTATCAACCAATTAAAATGCTTCCTGCTACTTTGTTGTCTAGGCCACGTTTGCCCGATCCTCCATTTGAACGCTTCACCAACTTCTTCACCATGTTTGATAATGCTGCCGAACTAAACATGCTCCAAATGGTCTTCCACCAAGTTAACTATGCAAGTTTGACTTTGGGGGTACTGAAATTTGACTAGAAATAACTTGCAATATAGGAGGCCATTTTGAAACTTCCCTATACCACTGGAAATCTTGTTCAGAGCACTTTCTATCTAATTAGGTTCCAACTATGTTTGAAGAAATCTTATAAGCTATAAATGGATTCAAAGCTCTTGCACCATTTCCATACCTTGAGGTGATCTTCATTCTTCTTGCAATTTGTTATGCTTTTTCCATTGTAGTACCTTTGATTTGGATACACCACCATTGACACCTATGACATCAATGAAATAATGAAAACACCTTTGTAAGTACTTGGAATCAATGACTTTTCATAAATGTGTAGCTCTTTGACGACTTATTCTTACAATCTCCCACCATCTTCTTTGACTTTCCCTTCATCCTCATAACCTTTTCGAGCAATGACAAAATATTTCTAACAATACCTGCCTTTGGCATTGATGAAAACACCATGAACAAACATAATAAACACCATAAAGAAACACTAGTGTGCTTCTTATTTTTCCTTCTCCTTTATCTTCTCATCCTTTAGATGCCGCTCCCCCTGAAATGTAATCCCTTATGCTGTAGTACTATTGTGGTGTACTTATCCTATTATGTGATCACCAATACATCTCCCCCTTTGATTTAAGTTCTTATTTTGTTGTTTGTTGTTTGTTTGTGATGTTTCTCCCCCTTTGACATCAATGGAAAATAAAATAACATGCTCTCCCTGTCAACAATCTCCCCCTATCTTGCTGATCTTGTGGACCTATCAACTCCTTATGCTTAAAAATTTAGGTATATTTGATTAGATCCAAGAAAATTCATTTCTATCCTATGGAGAAGATTGATTTGAAAGGAGAGGAGTACTTACTCCCAATCTATGCCTCAAGTAGTCAAGAGGGTTATCTTGCTAAAAAAACACATGCTTGTACAATTGAGCCATGAGAAAAATCATGCATGTTGATCTAAGTCTCAACTAGACTTACATTCATAATAGTGCCTCCTTGGCACATACTACTGACCTATGGAAACAACAACAATCTATCCTATGCATGAATAACACCATCAACTTGTCAACTAATAAGAAACAAAGTACAACACTTGGAAGTGCTTATATGACAGACACCAGAAGACTCTCACTAATGCATGATTAGCCCAACAACTCAACATATTCTCTACTTGACAAACTTCTATTGGAAATAGACTCACCACGTTAAACTTGACTCATCATGAACATTTGCATGTAAATTAGGACTCTTTCACCAACACTTGCACTGGAAATCTCCTTACTAACAGTATGAATTCCAGACTATGATAACAAACTAATGATAGTTAATACTAATTGATAATACAGTTGATACCAAGTGTTAGTACCTTTGATATCAATGATACCAATTTCCAAATTGATGCCACTGATACCAATTATTAAGCACTTGATAACTGAGTGTTCTCCCCCTGTGATCATCCCCCTGTGATCATGCTCTTTTCACCAATATGCATTCTCTCCAAAAATATGATGTTTGATACCAAATTCTAATAAAATAGTTTGGAAGCATCAAAACATTCATACCATTCATCATATCTAAAACTTAAAATTTGATCGTTCAAGCAACATTACAATGCAAAAAACACCATTAGCCTCTATCTTCCATGCATTACCTTGAGCAACAAACAACTAATACCAATTAATGAACCAATTGTTAATAGAATATTTTAATACTAAAATGTTAACTTGATTTTACTCCCCATGTGGTAATGGTCCCTCTTTGGCATTATGAATTTATAAATGTACTTTCACAAACAAAGAAACATTGGTGGTAAACAATTCATGATTCTTGTTCTATCGTCATGATCTATGCCCAGTTTTCCAACTTGATTTAGCAACACATTGAATAAAACACAATACTTAGCAATACTAGTCTACAAAAAAATCATAAACTAAGGGAAAGCAAAAGTGGCATACTTCCCTTGTCCTTCAAATTCTTAACTTTGCATGCTCCTTTTTTCACCTTGCATCTGACCTTTCTGGCTTCTCTTGAAGCCAACCTCTTGTTTCAATGAACAAGAAAAAGAGATCTACTCCTCTTGAGTAGATCATCTCCCTTTTTCTTCCACTCCTGGATAAGTTGAGTTTTTACTTGGTCAACACTATGCGTTGATTGCATGTGTTGAACTAGCACTTTTGCCTGATTGAGTGAATTTCTACCACCGTCTGAGCATTCAAAACACTAATCATTCCTCTTGTTAGAACTAATTAAATCCAAAATGTACATTACCTATTGCTCTTCTTTCTCACTATCTATGTTTTTTCTTCTTCTTGTACTATGTTGGAGAATTGTCTGGGCTGGTGCTTCTTCTTTTATCTAATTGAAGTCCATGCTTGTCGCATGTTATATGCGAGAGATCAACTACATGAATTTCATACTTTGATATGTTGATTCTCTTCAATGCCACACAATGGTCTCCGTTACCTCCATGAACCATTCGACCTGCCTCTCATAATAACTCCTACATAGTTGCCCTTGTTAGCATTTCACATAATCCATACCTTTGCTTGTAGTATTTTGGAAAAGTAATTTCTTGCCAAGATTGCATGTAGTTTATTTCTGCCCATAATTATTAAACATGCAGAATTCAACATTATTTTGAAAAGGGGCATAAGGGTTAATCAAATTATTCTTACCAAATATTCTGCACCTCCACTTTCTTGGACTGATACTCGCTGACCTAGTGCTCTTGGACCACTAATAATATTTCCTTTGAGGGGAAAAGGCTCTCTCTACTTGGATATCCAAATTTCTCTTAGAAACTTGTGATTGTGGCTAAAATGGAGCATTCCACCTATGCTACTAAAGCTCCTTTTTCCTCTCTATACACTTGGAGGAAAATTTCCCTACATTACCACAATAAAAGCAGATGAGGGGTTGCATACATTTGTCTCTATTTTCGGAAGTCTTTTTGTCTCCTTGGTGCTTCTATGCTATTTAAATGTAGTTGGGTCTTCTTTTAACAAATTTTTTGGGTCCCTTTGATGCTACTGTTAAGTAACTTCCACCTTCAATTACTATCTCAGCTTGAGGGAAAATTTGGCTTCACGAATCTCTTCAAAAACTTCAAAATTCTTTGCATGCTTCTGAAGATTCAACATCTCCTCATTTAATGTTATATTCTCTACTTCTAGCTCCAGATTGATGGCTCTAAGTTTCTTGATCTCCTCAAAGGATTATATGAGCTTCCTTTTCAAATAAATATTTTCCTCAAGATCTTCCAACTCAGTAGAGGAGTCACTAGATTCACCACTAGTGTCTATTTCACTTGTAGCTTGTTCAGTATTTTGGTCCCTTGATGACTCTTGGGATTATTTAGCTAATACATGAGATATTATATCCTCTTCTCTACTAGAGGTGTATCCATTGACTTCTTGAACAATTCTTAGATATGCTATTGCTATCAAGGTAGTTCCTTCTTCACTACTACTAGATAAGAAACTTTCTCTTTCACTAGTACTTGCAATTGATAAATTTGAAGATAAATGGCATATTGTGTTACAATAACAACAAAACATCAACTTACTTGCATATTGCATCTCCTTTAAATCCTTTGTGTGTTGACCAACAACTTGGCCTCTTGATACATGAGAATCATCCTCTGATTCATGATCTTTAATTCTCTTTGAATCTTTGACTACTCCATCCTCCAGGGAAAACCTATTGACATCACATGCAACTTGTATGTATGTATCATAGATGGATTGAAACTAATTCCATATCTCTTTGGCAGTTTGACACCATATTACTTTCTCAATATCTAACTTGGACAATCCTCTCAATATTTATTCCTTATATTTTTCATCAACCTCATCATCTATTAATCCATTCTCTATAGATAGCCATACATACAAATCAACAACCTACAAGTAGATTCTCATCCTTACCTTCCAAGTTTCATAATTTGACCCATTATAAAATGGAACTCCATATGAGGTAATCCAATACTAGTTCTCCATGATCCTTGATCTTTCTTCCAACTGTTATATTGATCTTGAAGGAACCTGGTTGCTCTAATACCAATTGTTAGAAATAATGGAAACCAGGACACTACTAAGAGGGGGGGTTAATAATTAGTGTGACCAAATTATGCAATCTTCACATATTGCACTTTTCAATCACTTTAGCAATCATTCATGAATAACAAAAAAACTATGTAAATCATAGCAATTATCATCATCAAGAACATGAGCAACGTATACACAAGACATCGATATTCTTTTTATTTCTTTGGTAAACACAAGCTTTAACTTGATTACATATTTTCCCCTCAAGATCCTACTTTTATATTTATTTGTTACTATTGAAAGGAACTTCTATCCCTTCTCATTTATTAGTTTTCATTGAAAGTGACTCTTGCCCCTACTTGTTTATCAACCTCTACTAAAAGGGGCTCTTTCTCCTGCTTATTTATCAACCATTGTTGATAGGAACTCTTGCCTCTGAAATGAAAGCTACCACTTGCTAGCCCTGCTGATTCATCTTTCATCCATTTTCAAACTTGAATCAATAGACCACTTATTTCATAAAAATATAAAATTTCTTACCTCAACTACTCACCAAAACCACAAAGAAATAACCTTCAATAATATTTGATTAATGAAAAAACACTAAATGCACTAGTAATCATTGATTACTGACCAAACACCAAACATACACACCATCAACATCAATCCTTACCCCAAAACACTAATCACCAATTTCAACTCTTCAAATATCAAATTTGATCTTTGATTCACCCTTGATGCATGCACACATTATGTGTTAGGTTACAAAAACAACCTCTCACACACCCCTACCAACCAACATGGTTTCCCACACAATTACACTTCTTGCAATGTCAATTATGCTTATAAAGGAAATTAGACTAATATTTTTGGAATTGAGACTTTAGTTAACTTTCTCTTGAATGCTTGCATGAATCCTTTAATTTTTCCTTTGTCCTCCTCAAATTGAGTCATCTACATTTGATATCCAAGATTTCTATATGTGCACTCCAAGTTATCAAATTATCTTTACCTATTTCTGCTGGAAAAACTGAGCTTAACTCCCCAATTTTGTTATCCTGCAATTGTTATAGATTTTAACATAGGTCTTTTATATTTGGATAGTTCCAAATTTGGAGAAACTTGCAACTCTGCCACTAAATCCGTTCATGCAATATTTCACTGCCAACTCGTTCATGTGTTGTTATAGAGATTTTAAATACTCTTGTTATGTTTGGCATAACTTCCAAATTCCAATGTTGTTGACTATATCATTTGAAAGCCTGAAGGCTTAAATAAAATGTTTGCATTAAACACTGCCAAATATATGCCATATGCTCCAAAGTGTTTTATTTAAAAAGAAATTGCATATAAGTCCTTCTGCTAGCCCCTGGTTCTTTAACAACTATCGACTTGCTCATGAATAAGGTGCTAAGCCTTTTTAAAACATGCATGCAACACTTTTATATTGCAATTAGCCTAAGAGCCCATGGTTGATTAACACATACAACCACCACAAAACCATGACATGGAGCGCTTTCCATTTTGTGATGGAGCTGTCACATGAAGATAATTTTTTTGTCTCCTAGGCCCTTCATCTTTACCATTTACCTTTGTGTGACTTTTTTTTTCTCCTTGGGATTTTCCTTTCGGGATGATGTGTTGCATGGGGCCACCCTGCGCTTGTTCTCATTGGTCTTGTGCTACCTAGTTATACCGTTTCCATGTCCCGAAGCACTGTAAGTTTGGTAGTTCCACCTTTGCACTCTTAAGAATCATTCCGAGGTCAAGCCTTTGGGATGACATATCCCTAAGTGTACGACTACCACACTCATGGAAAAATCACAATACTGTTGGGATGATTTGTCTTTAACACTTGTTTTCCACATGTGCCCGACACTTATTTAGCACACAAGATTCTTCTCTGTGCACTTTAAAACCTTCTGGGATAAAATATTTGGGATGACGTAATGCTTATATCATAAATTCCATGTGACACCTATGGAGCATGATACATGTCACCCATATTTGGCTCACTTGGGTACTTGAAAATGCCAAATCTTCCTACCACAATTCCTTTACACTATCATCATGGGCCAATACAATTCTACCATTCGTCTTGTCAGAGAGGAGAGAGGAAAGGGTCTTGGGACTTGTGTTTTTCGGCCAATTTATTAGTTAAGTTTTTAAACAAAAACCACTGGATTAGAGAATTTTATACTATCGCGACTGCCATGACTGCCTTGCCACTTTACTATTTGTTTTTGTTTCCACTCTACTTTACCACACTAGCCTGACCTAACATCATCCCGGGCCTCACCTCTTGCGCTACTTAAAATTCTTCTAGGAAATCATTCTTTGGCTTAGCTATCAGGTGGGGGCCTCCTAGTTTAAAAATGCTACCAATTAGTTTTGGTTGTCTCTACTACCCCAGCTTACATCATTTCGGTCTTGTGTCATCCTGACCACTCCTCTATTCTGTAACTTTGATTACTTCTGGGAAGGTCCCTCCGGGATGATATGCCCATATGGCCCACTGCTGCACATCATCTGCCAATCAAATACACTTGACACCTCCTCACTTCACCCAGATTTATGTCATCTTGGGCTTCCCTTATGTGTGCACCTTTTGAATCCTTTCGGGGTACTCTCGCTTGGGTGAATTGTTATGTGGGGCTCCGCCATTGACCAATTAAAATGATTCTCTCTACTTTGCTGTCTAGGCCACGTTTGCTCGATCCTCTATTTGGATGCTCCACCAACTTATCCACCATGTTTGGAAATGTTTCCAGACTAAACTTGCTTCAAAGGGTCTTCCACCAATTTAACTCTACAACTTTGACCTTGGGGGTACTAAATTTTGACTGGAAATAACTTGCGATCTAGGAGGCCATTTTGAAATTTACATATACCAATGGAAAGCTTGTTTAGATATCTTTCCATCTAACTGGGTTCTAACTATGTTTGAAGAGATATTATGAGCTAGAAATGGCTTCAAAGATCTTGCACCATTTCCATACCTTGAGTTAATCTTCATTCTCCTTGCAATCTGCTCTGCTTCTATCATTGTTGTACCTTTGCTCTGGATATACCACCATTGACACCTATGACATAAATGAACTAATGACAACACGTTTTTCAGTACTTGGCATCAATGGCTTGTAATCAATGATAACATCCTTGAAAACTTATTCTTACAACATCCCTTAATATTCTTTTCCTTCTCCATCATCCGCATTGCCTTTGCCATGAATGAAAGCATATTTTGAACAATTAATCTCATTAGACAATTGCTTCTTTAAGCTACAAGCAAGTGCAACATTAATTTGGCTAGGTATGGGTCATGGATTTTCGAATAGGTGAGAAAGAAATCTTCCCTCAGACTAAGGATCTAAAAGGTTTCCCCTTCCTTAGTTATCTTAATTAATTAACTAATTTTAAATAATAGATTGTAAGTGTTTAATCAGAGTTCCAGCTAGTCGTGTTTCTCCACATTGGTGTTACAGTCACAATTATTGTTACAAAAGAAGGGGTAGAATAGGGGGATGTTACAAACCACACCCGCTTAAAGGAAGACCATCCTTGATAAAAAAATATATAACAAAGAACAAAAAAATAACCGATCTTTATATCCACAACTCTTTATCTCAACGACATTGTCCCATGTCCTAAATTGTTATGTCTAGTCATGTCATTCATTATCGTTAAGGCCTCTGCAAGGAACAAACTGAAGTCATTACTTACTGAGACATGCCCAATGAACTTATGATCCCGATGAGTATGCACATGACCCCTTGAAAACCAACTTACTTAGGTTTCCTCTTCCTTACAGTTAGACACCTTCCAAGTTTAGGTATCCCATTCTTTGCCTCCCAATTGCTTGGGTGATCCATTCCTTGGAATGGATTCCTCACATAAGAGGATTCTTGATGGAGTCTCATATCCAAGGCATCCCTTTAAATTTTCCTAATAACACAACACATTTTTCACAACATTCCTCATGGATATCAATGCATGTTATTGGGTTCTAGTGTCACCACAATGGTGTAGTCCCTAAGGCCTTACTTGCTACTATGCTTCCATTTCACCACTCTGATACTACCATGCCGATACCACTTTCATATTGATTGTGATCAACACCATATATCTATATTGGATATTTCAATAGATCAACTATAACATAAGCATATAGTTCTTATGAGATTAATCATTGATTTTTTAAATCAAATTAAAGCACAATTTCAGAAGAAAAATCTTTAAACTAGTACTTATCTCTATGGTTATAATTTGTTTCCTTTATCTTCATAGATAATAAGTCCAATTTTGTCTTAACTGAAAAAGGTTCGGTACGGCTCCATCTTTACCGAACAAACGCCCTCGTGCTTACATCCCAATGAGAGTGGGGAATATTTCTTCTCCCATCAGCTATTCACCTTTAATGGCTTAGGAAACCCCCATTTTAGGAAATTTAACTTTCCAAAAGTTTTCTTGCATGGGCTCCCATCAATTATCATCTTTACGGGCCCAAGAAACACCCATTCTAGGAAATCTACTTTTCCAATGGTTTTCCTACATGCCCCCCCCATCATCTACCCACCTTTTTGGGCCTAGCCAACCCCCATTCTGAGCAGTCTACCTATCCAAGGGCTTTCCTACATGGGGTAATCATTAATATTACAACAAAGTGTTGGACTAGCATGCTCTAATGTAATGTGCATGGAGTCTTATGACCAAGTGATCGTCTAGCATGCTCCACTACACTACTTATGGAGTCTTATAATTAAGGTATTGGTTATGATTTTCTCCCATGAGGTAAATAAAGTGTCATAGGGATGAAATTCCATCACAACAATCTTCCTCCTAAGCTCCATGCTCAAACACTTTTCTCATGTCACAACATTTGGTTTCCATGTGATATACTAAAAAATTTCGAATGAGAAATTTTAATTTCCTAACTTTGATTTTTTCAAAAGCTTTATCTCATATGCATGATACTTTTAGTCATGTTGTTGGTTTCCCTCACAAGTGGTGTTATTATTTCATGTTGATTTCTATCTCACACCCCATTCGAGTACCCTAACTGCAATCTCAACTTCCAATCAACCAAACAATTGTCAGTGTTTCATACATACATCTTTTTCATCGCAAGAATTCCCAACATTCGGAAGTGATCTCATATTTATTGACATATAATAATTCTATAAATCCACTTGATTTAAAATAGATTAAAATGAAACTATCATGGAATCATATGTGTGCATCAATTTGATTTAAGCATTTTATGATACAATTAACTTTTATTTCAGTAACCCAACATATCAATAATGAGAATTGCATATCTTGAACACATCACCAATTTAGTTCTTTGTTTCATTTAGAATCAATTATGGAAATTATTTCTATCATTCATATTGAAGGAAACCCGCCTTAACCATACCCCTTCCTAAGCATCCATACAACACATGCATTAATTTTGAAACAACAAATATCAAATTCAGTTGAAATGAATTCTTACCCAATTCCTTTCCTTCACCTTGGCTCATTGCTTGCCTTACTTACTTAGCCACCATTACAAGCACTATTAGTTGAAGCCTCTTGAAGGAGTCCAATTGGATTGTATCATACTTGTTGTTGCAGTATTTAGTAGTCCTTGAAATTATCTCAACTTCATGTATTAGTCACAACTCTATAAATTCCACCATGTACAAATTCCAAAGAAACTTCCATAAAGGCATTTACATTTACCAATTCTAATATTTTCTTTTCATTTTAAAGTTAGGTTTCAACTTCTATTATTTTCAAATATTTACATGATTAAGCTCATAAGCCCAAGCATGTCACATGATGATCCCGAAGGATTGATCTAGGAGAATCCAGGAGGATTGATCCAAATGGATCTTTAAAAAGTACAAGTGGCATGGTCAAAAGGCTCAAAAACTCTAAGTGGTAGAATATCGATAAACTTAACTTTAGATCAAAATGGTCATTATCCATATTCCAATGGTGTGAACAACTGACTCGAATCTGAGCTCATATGAATAAGTTAGAGCAAGTCAAAGTACAAGTTTGACTTGGACATGTGGCAGAGAAAATGAAATGGAAAGATTCTTCAGTGAATGGGGAAGCGCCAAGTGGTAGGCCGCCATTGCCCGCATAGTGTGTTGATAAAAAAAAGGTAGAGCTCTACGGTTAAAGAATCGACCCTCAACGTATCGGGTTGCGATTGTGATATCGCAATCACAAATCGAAGGCAGGTCGATGGTTACAAATTGACCCCAAGTAGGAAAGGGTGGGATGTGATGATCGCATATCGCACATCCCAAAGGGAAATAGTTTTACAGAATCAACCACCGACAGTCAGGGTTGCAATTGCGATATTGCAATCACGTATTGCACAACGCAACGCTTTGATGGCAGTAACACCCACTGGGTCTGCTGATTACGATACAATTATTTCCCGGATGTGATACAACTATAAGGTGGTTTTTAAAACTTGTTGGGTCCGCCTATTCATAGATCGCAGTTCGCACTGCACAACGACCCGTTATGGAGAATCACCCTCAACATTGCCGATTGTGATACACCGAAAGGCCTGCGGATATGACACGGTTATACACTACAATTTAATAGTTCCATCGGGTGCCCCTTTCTCGCTAATCGCTCATCACTCAGGTATAGGGTCTGTGCACCAATGTGTGAATTGTGGACAATTGCGATTTGCAAAGTCTTTTATTAGATCCAAAAAGTTATGGGTTTTAGTTAATAAGTTCCGTAGGGCCCCCTTTTATTGCACATCACTAAGTGTAGAGTCCCGCATATATAGTATTACCCATGGCTCCAACCGATTGCGATTTGTGATGTTATATCAGATTCGATAGATTATGTATTGCAGTTGATAGCCTGTCGGGTCCACCTTTATCACATAACACTTATTGCCAAGGATTCAGGTCTATCTGCCGATTTAAAGCGCCGATTCTCTGTGTTAAAACTGCCAGGTTAAGGATTAATGTACAATTAAGAAGTTAAGCATAAATGGTCTGTAGGAACTATTTTCCAGTGGATTTTGTAAGAATGCAAAACAACTGCAAGTTGTCTTCGGAATAATATTCCAATGGTTGAAACGACCTGATAAACTTGTCATTTTGTTAAAACTGCCCGGATTGTTAAGGATCTTACCCACTAGAATATAAAGTGGGCTATCCACATAATGAGAGGGAGAGAGAAGCATAGAGAAACGTATCTTTATAGAGCAGAGCAGCGACACCTGCTCCTGGCAGGTGGACAGAACCTTACCTCAGAAATAAGGAGGTTCCGAGAAGGTGTAGAAATCCTTTTTATCAGAATTGGGTGTTTGGATAGGCGATTCTGCATGATTTTTCGCCAGGAAGTCAGTGGTGCTGTCTGTTTCTAGAGATGGGCTCTCCATTTATCATCTATATTATAGATTGGAGGTATAAGGGTGTTTATGTAAAATCTGCTTGTACTTCTTCTCTTTTCATTCCATAAAATGAATGAAGGCATCCCCACTATTGAGAAGGGTCCAAAGATGTAATCCAAATTGGATGAACTCCATGATCAAATCTCGCTGTCTTGATCTCATGCGTGATTATGGCTCTTTTATCTTCATTATATATGCTTATGTTCCATGGTTTTTAAGTCCTCTATTATATGTAATTTAATAACGCATCCACAGAAAAAGAATCCTGAATCAAGTGGTATCAGAGGAGGGCTTAGTTGATATGAATTACATGAGTATGCTAACCAGAAATAAGACTGAAAGGACGTGCATCACAAAGAGGAGACATGGAGGATGTTGAAGCTTGTTTGAAAGAGAAATGGTCTTGTTGCTATTAAGAATTGCGAGCGTGAATGACCGAGTGTACAACCATGGAGAATGATAAAGAAATGCACGATACCTTCCTGTGGATGTCGAAAATGGTGGACATCATGTATGGCGTGTATTAGAAGAGAAGAGAGGAGGAGACAGAGAGATTGGAGAGCAATACCTCATCCATATCTTCCAGTGCTTATGCATCTTATTCATCACCTTCCTCGAATGAGGAGATTAACTAGAGACTTCAAGAAGAGAATGCTAAATTAAGAAGGCTATTGTGAGAAGAGAAAGAGGAGAAGTAATGATTGTAGCTTCAGTTGTGAGCAACAAATGAGGCTCTGGAAGAATTGAAGAGCAAGGACTAGAGTGTTCAAGAAGAGCTTGCTAAATTAAGGAGGCTTCTACAGGAAGAGAAATAGGAGAAACAAAGGTTTCTATGCCATTTGCAAGCTTAGGACGAGGATTTGGAAAAGCTACAACATGACCCTCGTGAGGTAAAAACCAATTCTTCAACTCTGTGTATTGTTCTTGATGATGATTTTACCATTTTTGAAAACCGTACTACATGAATCGGGTCCGAACCGTTAAAGAGAATGGGGTATCAGGGAAAGGGCCTCAACATTAATGACTAGGGCATCATAAACCTCATTCAAGTAGAGGAATTACCCTGGCGTACAGGACTTGGGTATGTCAGGAAGGAGGTTGGAGAATGTGCCAAAACAACCAGTGAACCACCAACGACAGATGATGAGAAGCCCTCATTAGTTCTTTCCAAATTGACAGTGGAGGTAAAATATGTTGATTTATCTTCAGTTTCATCTTCACATAGTATACTTTCTGTTGGAAATGTGGAGATACCCATTACAAGGACAAACATGAGACTCCTTACCAAGACTAGGTACAAGGGAGAAGAAGGACTTGGTGTTAATGGCCAAGGCATAACTCAACCATTGGAGGTTGAGCAAAGACCTCGATTCACAAGGTTGGAGTATATTGAAGGATAGTGCTCAAAGATGTCATAAGCTTCCACGACATTGTTGAAACCATAGAGGAAAGAGGATGGTGGGGACACAGTAGGGCTTAGTTGATGTGAATTGCATGAGTACACTAACTAGAAATAAGCATCAAAGGACGTGCATCATGAAGAGGAGACATGGAGGATGTTGAAGCTTGTTGGGAAGAGAGGTGGTCTTGTTGATGTTAAGAATTGAGAGTATGAATGACTGAGTGTGAAACCATGGAGAATGATAAATAAATTCACAAGACCTTCCTGCGAATGTCCAAAATGGTGGACATCATGTATGGCAAGTATGAGAAGAGAAGAGAGGAGGAGACATAGAGATCAAAGAGCGATCCCTCATCCATATCTTCTAGTGCTTATGCATCATATTCATCGCCTTCCTCGAATGAGGAGATTAACCAAAGACTTCAAGAAGAGAACATTGAATTAAGAAGGCTACCGTGAGAAGAGAAAGAGAAGTAATGATTGCAGCTTTAGTTGCGAGCCACAGATGAGGCCGTGGAAGAATTGACGCGCAACAACCAGAGTCTTTAAGAAGAGCTTGTTGAATTAAGGAGGCTTCTACAGGGAGAGAAAGAGGAGAAAAAAAGGTTTCTACGCCAATAGCAAGCTAAGGATGAGGTATTGGAAAAGTTGTAGCGTGACCCCCTTGAGGTAAAAACCAATTCTTCAACTCTGTGTATTGTTCCTGATGATGATTTTACCATTTTTGAAAACCGTACTACATGAATCGGGTCCGAACTGTTAAAGAGAATGGGGTGTCAGGGAAAGGGCCTCAACATTAATGACTAGGGCATCATAAACCTCATCCAAGTAGAGGAAGTACCCTGACATACAGGACTTGGGTATGTCAGGAAGGAGGTTGGAGAATGTGCCAAAACAACCAGTGAACCACCAACGACAGATGATGAGAAGCCCTCATTAGTTCTTTCCAAATCGATAGTGGAGGTAAAATATGTTGATTTATCTTAAGTTTCATCTTCACATAGTATAATTTCTGTTGGAAATGTGAAGATACCCATTATAGGGACAAACATGAGACTCCTTACCAAGATGAGGTACAAGGAAGAAGAAGGACTTGATGTTAATGGCCAAGGCATAAATCAACCATTGGAGGTTGAGAAAAGACCTCGATTCGCAAGGTTGGGGTGCAATGAAGGACAATGCTCAAGGTGTCAGAAGATTCCATGACATTGTTGAAATCTTCGAGGAAAGAGGATGATGGGAACACATCACCATCAACCTATGACAGTAAGCATTATAGAGAAAGAGATGAGGCAAGCTCTCGTTTCAATGATCATACCAAAGACCAATAGGAAAGGTATAACAAGTCTCAGTATTCTAATGTTGATTTTGATTACAACCATATTGTTAATAATGAATGAAAACCATGGCATAGAAAAACTTTCAGTTTTTGTGGATTGCATAACCATGTGTTTGTTGAGCGTTGGAGAAGAATAGCAACACGAAAAAGGATGAGGCATGAAAGACCCTCTCAACAGTAGGCAAGGAAGAAGGTAAACCAGATTTGGAGGAAGAAGGCTTATTCTAGTCATTGTGACATAGGTGGTGATCAAAGAGCCATGTGTTGGAGGCTCCATCCAGAGCAACGTCGCAAGGACAAAGCATCCATGCATGAACTAGGGGCAATAGTTGTTCGACCATTGAATGTGCCACAAGGAGATGACCTAATCACTTGAATAAGTGAGAGATGGTTCTTCTAGGTGTGATAGAATGTCATGACCTTATTTTTGCAAATCATATGTTGCATTTTAAACTATAAAAGTGATGATGTGTTTTCCATCACTTATTGCAGCAACAACTATTTTGGGCCTTATTTTGTGTTTCATTTTAAACTGTGAAAGTGATGACATGTTTCCATCACTTGTTGAAGAAACAATAGAGTTTGGCCTTTTTTTTTTAAATCATGTGTTGCAATGATGATGTGTTTTCTATCACTTATTGAAGCAACAATGATGTGTGGCCTTGTATTGATAGCTGGAGTATTGTTTCCATTTTTTTATGTAAACTTGACCACAAAGTGTGTTATAAAATGGTGGCAAGCATGGGATTCTTGGCTCATTTTTGGTCATATAGCGAAACATGTAATTTGCAAGATATTGCACTACAGGTTTACAAGGGATGTAGGTGTAGTCTCATCGCTTATGGATCCGGAGGACAAAGGTGAAGGATAAAGAAGGATGATCTATTAGGACACTTGTGGTGCAGGGAATGTACAAAGAAGTTGCAGATTATTTAACTCTTTTGGAGGACCAAAAGCTTCTCTTAATGGGGAGGATTAATCCAGGAGGATCTAGGAGGATTGATCTAGGTGGATCTTTAAAAAGTACTAGTGGCATGGTAAAAAGGCTCAAAAAATCAAAGTGGCAAAATATCGATAAACTTAGCTTCAGATTGAAGTTCTCATCATCCAGATTCCAATGGTGCAAACTATCCTTGATATGATGAACTTAGAGCAAGCAAATGTAGAAGTTTGACTTGGACAGGTGGTAGAGAAAATGACATGGAAGGATTCTTTAGCGAATGGAGAAGTGCCAAGTGGCATGCTACCATTGGCCTCGCAGTTCGCTGATTGCAAAAAGGCAGAGGTATGTGATTAAAGAATCAGCCCCCAATGTACTAGGTTGCGATTGCGATATCGCAATCACAGATTGGAGGCAGGTCGATGGTTACAGACAACCCAAAGAAGGAAAGGGTGCGATGCGATGATCACATATCTCACATCAAAAAGGGACAACATTTTATAGAATCGGCCCCCACCAGTTAGGGTTGCAATTGTGATATCGCAATTTCATATCACACAACACAATGCTTTGATAATAGTAACACTCCTTGGGTTCGCCGATTGCGATAAGCCAATTTCCTAGATGCGATACAGTAAATGTGTGTGGTTTTTAAAACTCGTCGGCTTCTCCGGTTTGTAGATCACAATTCACACCATGCAACGACTTGTTATGGGGAATCACCCTCAGCCTTGCCGATTGCGATACATCAAAATTCCTCCAGATGCGACATGGTTATACATTGTAGTTTAATAGTTTCGTCGGGTCTGCCTTTCTCGCTGATCACTCATCACTCAGGTATAGGTTCTGTTCACCAATGTGTGAATTGCGGGCGATTATGATTTGTGAAGCCTTTTCCTAGAACCAAAAATTTATGGGTTTGAGTTAATAAGTTCCATCAGGTCCCCTTTTATCACACATCGCTGAGTGCAGAGTCCTGCATATATAGTATTACCCCTATCTCTGGCCGATTATGATTTGCAATGTTCTATCAGATTTAATAGATTATGTATTGTAGTTGATAGCCTGTCCGGCCCGCCTTTATTGCAGAATGCTTATTTCCAAGGATTCATGTTTGTCCGCCGGTTTAAAGCGTCGATTCTCTATGTTAAAACCGTCAGGTTAAGGATTAATGCGCAGTTAAGAAGTTAAGCAGAAATGGCTTGTAGGCATTTTTTCTCGGTGGATTTGCGAAAAAACCACGAGTTGTCTTCAGACTAATATGTTGATGGTTGAAACGGCCTAAAAAACTTGTCATTTTGTTAAAACTTCCTAGATTATTAAGGATCTTGCCCACTAGAATATAAAGTGGGGTATCTGCACATCGAGAGGGGGAGAGAAGCATATATTTACAAGGCATAGAAGCGGAACCTGCTCATGGAAGGTGGCCGAAACCTTACCTTAGAAATCAAAAGGTTTTGAGAAGGTGAAAAAAACCCTTTTATCAGAATTGGGCATTTGGATAGGCAATTCTACACAATTTTTCACTAAGAAGTCAGTGGCATTTTCTGTTTCTAGAGCTGGGCTCTCCATTTGTCATCTATCTTCTAGATTGGAGGTATAAGGGTGTTTATGTAAAATTTGCTTGTACTTCTTCTCTTTTCATGCCATTTAATGGATGAAGGCCTCCCCACTATTGAGCAGGGCCCAGAGATGTAGTACAAATTGGATGAACTTCGCAATCGAATCTTGGTGTCTTGATCTCATGAGTGATTATGGCTCTTTTATCTTCATTTTATATTCTTATGTTCCATGGTTTTTAAGTGCTCTGTTATATGCAATTTAATAATGCATCCATAGCAAAAGAATCCTGGATCACATGCACACTAACAATGGTAGTTAACTAGAAAGAGATCATTCTTGCACACTTGCTCGATGGATATTCCATGAGATATGGAGTCCTATTAGGTAACCTCACTTTATTACCCAAAATAGTGCAAATACACATTTTTATTTACGCACCATTAACATAGTCATAGTATTTTGAAAATTAAATTACTTATCCTCCTACTATGATGGTTATCAACAAATGACCTTTCAAATGAACTGGCATCATTATATCCCTTTTTTTAATATTTTCTCAATATTCACATATTCATAAAATATAGAACATATATCAAACAAGCACTATTTTAGTTAGGGAAACTTTCTTCTTATACTATTTTCACAGTTGTCACATCGATTTCCATTTGTTCAAGTAGACCTAGCCAAGCCCCCTTGGTAGACTCGTTATCTTCATCTGCCTTTTAATGCAATTTATCACAACCATGAAATTTAATCAGAGTCTTGGGCCTCTAGTTTGGTTCTATTCAACTTTTATCCATGAGTTTATTTCCTTTCCTTTACCACACCCAATAAACCAAAACAAGACTGAAAGAAGAAGGAAAGAAAATGAAAACCTAGAAAAACAAAATCACATGACAAGCAACATAAAGAATGGCTATGCTCAAAGTTAACAAAACAAAAAAAAAAAAACATGTAGCCAACAACCATAAAATAATAATTTCAAAACCTTCCTTTTACACACCATTCATTAGTAAATTAATTCATGCATGAGCCATATAATCTCAATTCACAACAAATTTACTCTCTTAAGCTATGGAATTCAACGTGTCCATCACCAACATTCTATACTCATTTCAACATGATGAACACTTAACATACTAACATACACATAAAATTTTAGTCAGCCTCTCATAAGGTTTATAGCGACCTCAAGATCCAATTTTTTTTCTAAATAGTTGAAAAGGAACTTTGTGGATGTTTCCTCATCTCTTTCTACATTGTTGGTCGTTGTTTCATGTGTCTAGAGTTTGCATGGGCTATTCTTCTTTAGTTCTTTGTAAAGGCATACATGAATCAATTGTTCTTCTATGCAACCCCAACATGTCAGTGTCCTTCTTTTCTTCCCAATATTACAAGTTTTTATCTTTGGTCATGTCAGTATGACACTCTTCAATAATTCCAGTGTTTGATGCATGTTGCAACAATCCTTACATGTAAGACAAGTTTTGTAGCAACATTGAGTTTAGCTTTGCATGTTCTCTTGATTTCTAATGAGTCTTTTGTTTTCTTCTTTGCAACTTCTCAATTCAACTCACAAGATCCTAAGGTATCCATTCCATTAGGAAAACTTTCCTCTTCTTCTTCGGGATGGAATTGGTCTATACTGTGATGTACCATATTGCTATCCATTCCTCTATTTCCTACTATAAATTGTACATTCTTATATGTTGTCACACACACACACACATAGAGTTGTTATTTATATCAAGAATAAATGTATTAATTCATCACCTTGTCATGCCAACACTAAGTATGTTGATCTAAAGCATGCTAATCCACTGGTATTCACACATCTAAAACCCATGTCAGTGACATAAAATAAAAATACACGTAAACATTTTGTCAAGGTTAGTAGCCACGACATATGAAAGTTCAAAGTTAGCATATATATATAACAAATAAATTATCAAATATGTTTTTAGTCATTTGCATATGAGACTCTTTAGGTCTAGTATTGAACCTAAGCTCTGATATCACTTTGTAACTCTCCCTCCCACCCACTTGTACTATCTTGGGGCATGGAAGGTGACACTTGTTAGTTGAACCAACCTCCAAGTTCTATTATGAAGACAAGGTCAAAAAAATCCTCTTTTTATAGGTTCTTCAAATTTAAAATCATTCTAAAATTGCATTCAACTCATTGAGAGAGTTTCGACAATATAAGTTTTATCTCAATCCAACTCCCAGATTGAAATTTATGTCCTCCTGAAGTTTAACCAATCAAGTTAGGCCACATTAACCTTGGCTTCCACATGTCATTCACATTCACTTGTGGCTACTACTAGTTTTCCATGTCATAACCACACCATTCCATGTCACCTTCTATCCCTACATAACATCCATTGTTGGGTTGTGTTATATTCTTTCCACGTAGTTAACAGGGAGTTTGAGGTGTACTTGTAACCTTACTTTACGGGGTCTAGGGCAGCGCCCCAGAAAATTTTGTTTTGGACCCTATGTTAAGATGGGCGGACCCACCTATGGTTTTGTGCATGATTTTCGCACATGTTTTTTGGACGCGATGGTTTTCGGTCCACGGTATTGGATGCTTCGGCATGTATAAATATCTATTATATCACCGCAAGGAACATAATGAAAAATCAAGATGGTAGTCCCAATTTTGGGATCCAGGGGAAAATCTCTATGTATATGTTTTTTATGTGTTATGCTCTCACATTGTTTATTTTCTGTGTTTTAGAATTCGTATGCAGGTAATTCCTGTACGGGGTTAAAACATACATTTGGTATTAGAGTTATTTTGGCTTCAAGGGGACGCCTTTGTTGCTGAGGGGTTTCGCTCGGGCCTGTGGTAGACCTTGTTCAGTGGGAGATCTGCAAGATCTATTTTGGTGGTGAAAGAAGATGGCAAGCAGTGGAAAGATAAAGATCGAGAAATTTAATGGTCAGAGTTTTGAGTTGTGGAAAATCAAGATGGAGGATCTGTTGGTGGATAAAGACTAGTGGATTGCGGTAGATCCGGGTATTAAACCAAGGGGAGTGTCCAATGAAGAATGGAAGAAGTTGGATCGAAAGGCAAAGAGCACAATACGATTGTGTGTCTCAGATTTAGCATTGTTGAATGTATCAGGGGAAGCTACGACAAAGGCTTTCTGGGACAAGTTAGGGACTTTGTACCAATCTAAGTCTCTGGTGAATAAATTGTTCCTGTGGAAAAAACTGTATAACCTGAAGATGAAAGATGGAGACTCGGTGACAGAGCATTTGAATGCGTTTAATACTGTGGTAAGTCAGTTAGCATATATTGATATTAAAATTTTAGATGAAGATAAGTGCATCAGTTTCTTGTGTCCTCTATCAGATTCGTGGGATAGTCTGGTTATTGCAATAGGTAGTAATGCATCTGCCTTACATTTTGATGAAATATTCTCATCCTTGCTGACGGAGGAGATGAGACAAAAAAATATGGAGAGCCAAAATGGTGATGCTTTGTCTATATGAGGACGGTCCTAGAATAGAAACAAAAATAAGTCATCGAGTGGGAGATTTAAATCTGGAGGGAGATCTAAATCTCCAGGAAAACCTCTCAAGGTGGTGTGTTGGAAATGTGGAAAGGAAGGGAACTTCAAAAGGGACTATAAATCTAAAGCTCCTAATAAAGGAAAGGGATTTGATGATGCTCCTTCTACAGAGGCAAAAACCACCTCAGATGAAGGTAGGGATGTGTACTTTGCTTCTTCAAGTACACATGTAGATCATGAGGCATGGTTGATTGACTCAGGTGCATCCTTTCACTTTACTCCCCATAGAGAGTGGTTCTATGAGTATGAGAAATATGATGGTGGTGTTGTCTTCTTGGGGGATGATAGGAAGGGTAGAATCATTGGTCGTGGAAAAGTAAAGTTGAAGTTGCAAAGTGGAAGGGTTAGAACACTTTTGGGTGTTCTACATATTCCTGAATTGGCTAGAAATCTGATTTCTATAAGCAAGATGGATGATACCTACAAGATGGTTCAGGGAGCACTGGTATTAATGCGAGGAGTTCAGATTGGAGCTCTGTACAAGCTGCAAGGTAGCACTGTTATTGATGGGTGCAGTAGTTCTGTGGTTCCTAAAAGTGGAGCAGAAAATCTAGTGGTCTCTAGAGAGAAGACCATGTTGTGGCATCAAAGGCTTGGACATATTAGAGAAAATGGCCTTCAGATACTTCATGGTAAAGGTATGGTAGAAGGTATGAGTAATAGCTCTTTGGATTTTGATTTCTGTGAAAATTGTGTATATGCGAAGCAGAATCAGGTGAGTTTCCCCTTTGATAGTAAGAGGGAGAAACATATATTAGGAATTGTGCACAGTGATGTGTTTGGACCTGTGAACGTTCCATCACTGTCTAAGTCTATGTACTATTTATCATTTATAAATGACTTCTCAAGGGATACATGGATATATTTCCTTAAGAAGAAAATCTGAAGTCTTTGACAAGTTTAAAGAATTTAAGGCTCTGGTGGAAAACCAGATAGAGAAGAAGATAAAGGCGCTGAGGACAGATAACGGTGGAGAGTTTTGTAGTAAGGAATTTGAAGAATTTTGTAAGAAGTGTGGTATAGCGTGACATAAGACTACTCCATATACACCTCAGCAAAATGGAGTTGCAGAAAGAATGAATAAGACGTTGATGGAAAGGGCAAGAAGCATGCAAAGTGGTGTTGGGTTAGGATAGGAATTTTGGGCAGAGGTAGTGGATACTACATGTTACCTGGTCAATAGGTCACCTTCATTAGCGTTGAAGGATAAGACTCCACAAGAGGTATGGACTGGTAAGAAACCCTCTCTTTCACACCTGAGGGTATTTGGATGTGATGTATATGTACATGTTCCAAAGGAGAAACGAACCAAGTTGGATAGTAAATCTAAAAAGTGCATCTTTATTGGGTATAAGGATGGTTTAAAGGGTTATAAGCTTTGGAACCTAGTCACACGAAATGTTGTGTACAACCAAGATGTGGTGTTTAGAGAGGTGAGAGATGTTATTAAACATGAAGTCCAACAAAAGGAACATGAGAAGATAGAGTTTGAGCTAAAGGAGGAAGAATCAGGCTCTACAACAGAGGAGGAATCAAAAGATGAAGAGCCACAAACTCCAGCTATGAGAAGATCAGTTCGAGAAAGAAGGTAGCTAGAAAGGTATAGTCCATCTACTTTCTCTTCAAATTTTTCTTTGTCTGTTACTGACAATGATCCAGAACTGTGAAGGAAGCAGTGTATTCAGAGGATGGAAAACTCTGGAAAGAGGCCATGGTTGATGAAATGGCACCTTTGTACAAAAATGAGGCTTGGGATCTGGTGGAGTTTCCAGCTAGAAGGAAACCCATTGGCAGCAAATGGGTGTTCAAGAAGAAGAAAAATGCAAAAGGAAAGGTGGAGAAATACAAAGCTCAGTTGGTAGCAAAAAGGTTATTCCCAGGTGACGGGAATTGACTTTGGTGATATTTTTTCTCCTGTTGCCAAGGTAACTTCTATTAGATTACTTTTATCTGTTGTTGCTAATTTTGATTTTGAGGTAGAATAGATGGATGTGAAGACAACATTTCTTCACGGGGATCTGGAAGAGGAGATCTACATGAAACAACCTGAAGGCTTTGTAGTGAAGGGTAAGAAAGAACTGGTATGCAAGTTAAAGAATTCTTTGTATGGGTTAAAACAATCACCAAGGATGTGGTATCAGAAATTTGATACATTTATACGGGGAATTGGCTTCACCAGAAGCAAAACAGATCATTGTGTGTATTTTAAATTAATTGGTGACCGTGTTATTTATCTGGTCTTGTATGTGGATGATATGTTGTTGGTTGGAAATGACAAAGAAATTATCCAGGATTTGAAGACCCAATTGTCCTCCAAATTCGACATGAAAGATCTGGGTGTTGCAAACTATATTTTGGGCATGGAAATTAAAAGAGATCGGTCAAAGAGGAAGCTATGGTTAAACCAGAGGAAGTATGTCGAGACAATATTGCAGAGGTTTAATATGCAAAATAGTAAACCGGTGAAGGTTCCTATTCCTGTAGGTGTGAGGTTATCTACTGAACAGTGTCCCAAGACACAAGAAGAAGAAGAGGACATATCCCGTGTTCCATATGCAAGTGCAGTCGGTAGCCTGATGTATGCAATGGTATAACTAGACCAGACATTGCACATACAGTGGGAGTATTGAGCAGGTTTATGTCAAAACCAGGAAAGGAGCATTGGACAACAGTGAAGCGGGTTTTCAGGTATTTGCGTGGCACTAGTGATTATGGTTTGTGCTACCAAGGAAGACCAGGATCGGACAAAGTGTTGGATATTCATGGCTTTGTTGATGCAGACTAGGCTGGAGATCTGGATAAGAGAAGATCTACAAGTGGGTATGTGTTTAACCTATTTGGAGGTGCAGTCAGTTGCATGAGTAAGAAACAATATGTAGTGGCACTATCAACTACAGAGGAAGAATACATGGCAACCACTAATGCAAGCAAGGAAGCAGTTTGGTTGCAGAGATTGTGTTCAAGTATGGGATTAGTACAGGAAGCTATAAAGATAGACTGTGATAGCCAAAGTGCAATTTTCTTTACAAAGAACCCTGCATGTCATTCAAAGACAAAGCACATTGATGTTCAGTATCACTTTGTGAGTTATATGATAGAAGACAAAAAGGTGTTGCTGGTAAAGGTGGACACTTTGAAGAATACTGTAGATGCATTGACAAAAACTGTGAGCTCTGAGAAGTTCTCCTGGTGTAGAGAAACAATGGGCGTTTTAGGGCTATAAAAATGACTAAGCTCTCCTGTAGCCCCTTGTGGAAAGAAAACAACAAGTGGGAGAATGTTGAGTTGTGTTATATTCTTTCCACGTAGTTAACAGGTGGTTTGAGGTGTACCTGTAACCCCACTTTATGAGGTTCGGGGCAGCGCCCCAGAAAATTTTGGTTTTGGACCCTATTGTAGGTTTTAACCCCGTACAGAAATTACCTGAATACAAATTCTAAATCACAGGAAAAATAAAAATGCGAGAGCATAACACATAAAACACATATACACAGAGATTTCCCATTGGATCCCAAAATCGGGACTAGCAACTTGATTTTTAATTATGTTCCTTTCAATGTTACAATACATATTTATACATGTCGAAGCATCCAATACATGGACCGAAAACCATCGCGTCCAAAACCATGGACTGAAAACCATCGCGTCCAAAAAAACATGTGCGAAAATCATGCACAAAACCATAGGTGGGTCTG
>APFE031640805.1:0-37598 GCA_000404065.3 Pinus taeda
TTGTTATAAAATAACAACTGTCCAAAGTAAAGAATGGAAGAACCAAGAAATTTTGTTATGGATCCATATTGACTACTTTTGCTTTGGAAAGAATTCCGCTGATGAAACCTCAAAACATTTCACTGGGATTCCTTGCACGAGGGAACCACGGATGCAGAGATGGGTGGACCTTAAGGATAGACATGCCGTCCAGTCACAGATCTTCTTCTTAGATGCCTTTTTTGAGTGGTTAAACCGCCAAGAAATGGTGATTGCGGAGTATCCATATGTCGGGATGGATTTCCAAGGCGATCCAGATTTGGCATTACTAGTTGGTGAGCAGTGGAGGTCTATAGGTAAAATGATTCGACCACATCTTTGTTTTTTTAGTTTTATAATGTTTTTTGTGTATTTGATGTTACCAAGACTAAACAAACTCATATGCGTGTGTATATATTGGAACAGTGTGACCAGTGGCACGACCACGGGAAGCAGATGACGCTCCAGCAGGAGAGGCTGTAGGGAGGGCCGTCCTTCGAGATCTAGATATATCAGAGACCTTGTCAATGATGCAGGATCAGATCGAGGGCATCACTATCGGTATTCATGATGTTAGGACCGATGAGTTACCTTTGAGGTTACAATGTCATACTACTGGTGTATTGAGTCGTTGGACTAGGCTCTTGCGCATGATAGCATAGGCGGTGACATGTTATCACCAAAATCATTAGTTTAGGATGTTTTTCTGCATTCATTTTGAGTTTCTTGGTCAGATGACCGATTTTGTCTTGGACACAAAACATTTTGTGAAAACTATAAACAACTATCTACTTTTGATTTTTGGAGTTTTATTTTGGCAAGTGATGAAATCCTAATGCAAATGTTGATGTGAAATGCTTTCTTTACAAATGCTGCAAATGTCTATTTAATACATAGTTTGCTAATGAATCAGTCAATGTGTTTAAGTTTCTGGAAATGTGTTGATATTGAATGGAGTCAAAATGTCTTTCCAAAATCCTAACTCTTAAGAACATGTGATGAATAACTGGGTTCCGAATGGA
This sequence comes from Pinus taeda, assembly GCA_000404065.3. NCBI lineage: Eukaryota > Viridiplantae > Streptophyta > Pinopsida > Pinales > Pinaceae > Pinus > Pinus taeda. The sequence goes on from APFE031640805.1 coordinate 1,041, forward strand.
ATAAACGCCAGTAAGCTGTAGAAGGACAAGTTGTGAATCTAGCCTGATAATGAGTCGGCATATGTCATGTGAAATGGCATCAGAGAGAAGTTCAATCAACGCACTATACTCAGTGATGTTGTTCATCGATCGACCAATACATATCCCCCTGAAACTCACTAACTCGGCACTTGGAGCGAAGATGGCCTAGACCGTAGAAGATAAGTTCTGGGTACTACGACTAGATTCGTCGGCATACCCAACAAATTTTTCCAAAAAGTATGACATCTGCAACAAATGTGACGTGGATTACCTAACCAAGATGACAAATCTAAAAGAAAACACTCATAATGCAATAAAAACATATGTACAATGAGTTTACTAAACTTAATCAAGTATAGTAACATTTAAGATACAACCCGTTTCAGGGCTGCGACAATGGAATCCCATCATAATCGACTAGCTTGTAGGCTCCTTTTGTCAATACACATTTAACAATGTAAGGGCCCATCCATAATAGTTCAAATTTACTTGTTCCTAAATTGTCAGAATCCTGATCGTAAAGCAAGACCAGGTCACCTTCTGAGAAGACACGAGGCTTAACATTTTTGTCATATTGTGCCTTGATGCGTTTTGTTAGAGTCGGTCTTGGCAGTCCTCTGTCAGAGATCAAAACTCTTTCTGCATTTCATTTTTAGGTGTCTCACTCCATCCACTCAGCTGCATTCTGCTAGGGGCATGCCATAATCTGATGGAAGGGTCTTATCAGTCATTACCCCTCATGTCTTGCACCTGCTAGCTTAGGTCTTTTCATCAATGTTTATTAAAGTCCGTGACAGTCAATGTTTGATATTTTAATGGAAAAGAGTAATTTCAATCATTAGGTCTAGGGATTAGTCAATTTGGTCTTCAACAATGTCTAATAAAGCCATACAGGCCAGAGGAAGGCCCTTACAAAGTTGTGATTCAAATATTTTCATCGTCATGTTGACTGATTATGACTGTTCTTCAAAACTCTGTTTTGAAGAAAAGTCAACAGTTTGTCATTTGTAATATTTTTCAAAAGTTTTCAGTTGATATCTTCAGGCGTGGCCATGGTATCCTTTTCCAAATTCCATGTCAACTACCCCTGCAAAAAAGTGCCAAAAATTTCATCATTTTAGTCAAAAATCCAAAAAGGAAATGTGAAATATAGAGTTGCATTAAATCATGGAAAAAGTGCCAAAACAAAACATTGCCAAAGTGGGTTTTGAAGAAACAAAAATCAAAACCATGACTCCAATTTCTTTATATAGATTTTCATAAGAATCAATGTCATTTTGCACAACAAGGTCAAAGAGAAGCATTTCAAAGTGATTGTGAGAGCTAGCACATGTTTTGGGTGAAATTGGAGGTGTCTTGACAGGCGCGACGCACAGGCGGAGTGGCATGGTGCACTGAGGGAGCGTGGCGCACTGGGTGCGACCATAAAGTGTTAAATAACACAGGCACGACGCACTAAAATGGTGCAATGCACTGGTTATGCTGCGCTGCACATACACATAAAGGCCCAATTTTGCTCAGAATTGCAACAAATTGCCTTTTAATCCCTTGAATTTGCCAGGTGGGGTTGATCTCTCAGTGTTTCATTCATTTTTGTGTTAGTATGATAATGGTTTATGGCTGCTTATGGTTGCAACAAAAACTCTTAAACCCTACCACTTAAAGTCATAAAAAACAATTGCTGTTAGGGTTGAAAATTCATTGTGTTGATGCCAAGGTTCCTCCTCCATTTAATTTTTCCCTTCTTTCCATCGTTCCCTTCTCCCCTATTCCATTTTTCCCATTTTCCCTATCCTAAAACGTTACTAAACTCCTATTCCCTATCCCCTCCACTCATTTTTCAAATGTAAAACCCCAAAATCCTACCTTATATAAATTTCCCAAACCCTCCTACATGTCCCTAAACATAGTTTCTCCCCATAGTCCCTAATCCCTTCATATTATTCCCCTTCTTAACAGTCCCTTGTTGCATTGTTCCCCTTGGTGGCAGAATTCAATTATATTGCATTACAACACAGAGTTTCATACATCATTAAAGGGAAGTCCAATCACAGTCCATATATAGCAGCATCTTTTCTTCAAGGAATTTGGTACAACAGTCATGGCATTTGAGCATTCATTGGATTATGAAATGGAAACCCAAAGTGACTCATCCTCGGAAGAACAGGCTCCTCGGAGGCCTCATAAAAGTGGCAGACATGTTAGAGAAGAACCAACCACCCTTATGGAATTGTAGGCCTGCCCTCTTGTTATGTCATGTTTCCAGCATCTGTCATGCTTTGAGTTTTGTCAAAAGGTGGCTAGTGTTCGATTTCATCATGAATTGGCTCGTCTGTTTGTGCTTCACTTACATGGAGATCACGTTATCTTAGCCAGTGTCACTTTCACACTTACACCTGAATTTGTCTCATTAGCAACCGGCATACTGAACGTTGGAGAACCATGGAACAAGAAGCAGAAGATTGATCGGCAACATTATGAGCCATACATTAAAACCGGTTTCTTGAGGCAGCTCAAAAGAGTTTCCATTCCGATATCTAAAAGATGAATTTGCTCCACTAATGAAGTTAATCATGAAATATTTCGGCTGTGAGGGACGGTTATCTCATTTATATTCTTATCACATCAAGTTTCTCATGCATTTTACCAGGGTACAGATGATGAACATCCCATATTTCATTTGCCGGAACATAGAGAGGATGAACACCTTTATGTAGCACAAAACCCCTCAGCAACAACTTAATAGTGTTTATCATTTTGCTCTTATTAAGATTTTGGTGGTTCATCAACTTGGATTACAGGGCATTAATTGGGATGATTTCATCTCCCGTGACCTCTTCAGCGCTTCACAGGGATTATTAGAGGTCAAACATGAGATAGGTGGTCCTTCTCATCAGTATGAGTGCCATGAGATTGCTAGTGTGCCGATATTCATCACATATCAGAGGGGAATTATACATTTGTTCGCAATATCAAAGCGAGTGTTATCTCCACCTGGGGTGGAAGGGGCCCCGCTTCCGACATCAGCAACACAGGTACAGGACAAAGGCAAGGAGCCAATTCATGACAAGGGGCCATTAGGTGAATGAGAGACCGACTTCATTCTCATTCATGATGATGATACAGGTGTGGAGAGTGCCAAACTTAGAAGGATCATCTAGGAGTAACAAACAGAGATCAAAGCCTTATCTCTTAATTTGGAGAGGGCTAAGTGGATTATCAGATACTTGGAGCATAGGAATAAACAGCTCGAAGACCAGCAGGAGATCATGGAGCTGCAAAACATCTGCAAGAATCGCCGATCTTCCCAACAAAGGAGGATTGAGCTCACTCCATTAGAGCAAGAGATTAATGATGACCGAGAGTCTTGGCTCGAGTGGATCAACATCCACCTTGAGAGACTACTAGAAAAGGACAACGAGGACAAAGCATTATTGAGGTATATGGTTTATCATTACAGGGCACACAATATGAGTTCCAAGGCTTGAATAAGGAATTTGAAGGCGAAATTGAGGAAGGCAACAAAAAGACAAAAGAGGCAAAAAGAGAAAGATCGGCTCCGAATCTTGGCCGAAGCCTCTTTGTTCCAGCATGACACTTCATAGAGAAGCTCCAACCCAAATTTCAAACAAATTTGGGGCATTTTTGGTCTTTTGACAAATTTTGGTACAAAAACAAGGTTTTTCTCCCTATGCGCCGTGCCACGTGGCGCGTGTTATGATAGGGAGCTCTAAATTGCAAAAAAATTATATTTTTGGATTTGGCATGAAAAATCATGACTTCTAGTGCATGTCCAAGAAGTTTGGGCAAGTTTTGAGTCCTCAGGAGGTTAAAAACACACCAAATGACCTTTCTGCCCCTATTTTTACACATAGGAAGCAGTCTTGGGAGATTGAGGTTTTGGAGAGGCAAATGGGTACCAAATTGAGAAATTCCACTTGGGTTGGAAAGTAGATAGGAAGGGCTTTCCAACAAGCACACTTGGGCTCAAATTGGACTTTAGTAAATTCCTCAAAACCACCTCCAAAGTTGTGCGACGCATACATCTTTTGGCACGACGCATAGAGACCCAAAGGCCGAAATCACTTCCGCTCCGCGAGAATTCGATTTGCAATTTTCTCCAAATGGGCCCGTTCATTAAAATATATTTTTACCAGCGTCGAAGGAAAAGTTTAAAAAACATTTTCATTAAAGGCTGGCTTTTATCCAAGTGGCAAAAGGAAGGCGAGCAGTCACCAAAAAAATCTACGCTACAATTTTGTTATTTTTGTAACGCTACACTTGTCACTAATGGTTGGCTTTTCATTTCCAGTTTGTAATGATTAACAAAAAAAAAAATAAAAAAAATTCCCCAACTTTGGTTCGATCCATTTCCTGATGGCAGAGTCTATTTATTGTATGTAAAACCATTTGCAAATGGTTGGTTGGACTTTCTGGGAAACGGTGGGAGAGAAACTCAGTTACTCACTGTACATTTTGACAGAGAATTAATGAAAGGTTGCAGCTCTGGTTCATGAGATTCCTGTGGTGTGAGTTTAGTAAATGTATTTTCCTTCTATTTCATATGAATTTCTTTATGGTTTCACAATTCATTCTTATTCATTTCCAGTGAAAGTTTCTAAGTAAGAAAAGGTAGAATTCAGTTCACTGCTCTGCCTTTGGGAAAGTTTTCACGTTCCGTGTTTTTCTTTTGTTGAAAAGGATTCATGTATTTATGCCCTTTTCACCCTCTTAAACAATCTTTCCATTTCACATTATTTCAATCTAGTTGCTAGACTTTTTGCCTGTCTTGCCTCACAAAATAATCTGTGTCTTTGAGTTAAATTCTCTGCTCATGCTGTTCTTTGGTCCCATACATCCCAGAAAACTTAGTCATTCATCAAAATACTTTTTTCATGTTTATTTACCTAGCCTAAAATCAATATTCATTGTAAGTCATCTCAGACCATATTGTTTATTTCTTCACTGAGCGTGACACGGAGAGAGCCCTCTCCTGTTCTGGTAGGGCTAGCTACCAGACTGAGCGTGGTTTGTGGTTACCCTAAATTTTTCCTTCTTTCAGCCTAAGGCAGGTTTAGGTGATAACACGTTTCTTATGTGCTTCGTTAGCCAATGCAGCATCATGACGGGTTCATCCAGATGGATTAATTCCAAGAAACGAGCCTCTTCTTTAGAAGTTTCGTGAAGCAGGTCGATTGCAAGCTCGAGGGATGAGATTTCACATTGAATTGGTAAGACTGCTTCCAGACCATACACCAACTGAAAGGGCGTAAATCTGGTCGCATTTCTCATCGAAGTCCTATATGCCCACAGAGCTAAGTACAAGATTAAATGCCAACTCCATTTATGGACTCCAATCGTTCTCTGCAGCATGCGCTTAAGGACCTTGTTGATTGCCTCAACTTGTCCGTTAGCCTGCAGTTAATATGGAATAGAAATATCATGGGATAGTCCTAATTTGGTAGTTACTTCGATTATCATGTGATTGTGAAATGCGACCTATGATCTGTGACTATAGCCTCTGGAACACCGAATCTAGAAACTGCATTATTGAAAAAAAAGAGTGCAACCGTTTCACCACTGTTGTTCAATGTAGGAATCGCCTCGGCTCATTTTGTAAAATAGTCGACAACAACTATAATAACCCATGCCCCCCGGCCGAGGTGAGGTTACATGTCATGAAATCAATGCCCCATTTAGCGAATGGGCTAACAACAACAATTGGATGTAGTGGTGCAGGTGGTATACCATCTGGTTTTGCGATAAAAAATATGACAAGCATGGAAAATTCTCACTGCAATTATGCAATCTTTGAATATGGTGGGCCAGAAGTAACCAGCTCGTAAGATATTTTTTGCAGTAGCATAACTAGATAGATGCCCACCACAAGCACATGAATGAAAATCATTCAAAATTTTTTCGGCCTCCTCATGCATGAGGCACCTTCGTAAAACCGTATCGACACCATGACTATAAAGTGTATTGCCAACGATCAGATAATCTTTGGCTTGGTATTGAGTATGTCACTGTTCAGAGCGAGAGGTGTTAGGCCTAAAAGTTTGGGTCTGGAGATAGATCAGTATATCTCCGTACCACAAATCACTTGATGATATCAGAAACAGAGTCTCATCCAAGATTGATACTTCTGATGTTAAATCGTTGGAGGACGAGGGAAAGTTGCAAAGTAACTTTGCAAAGACGAGAGACTTCTTTGATTTGGATTTGATGAATTCGAGATCAAACTCCCGCAAGATGACTATCCATTTGGAATATTTGCCCCCCAACAATTGTCGTGAAAAAATGTATGTCATAGGGTTGCAATCTGACACAATGGTAGTTTTGCGAAGGAGTATATAGTGTTGAAATCTGTCCTGCTTGAACGGCTGCTAAAGCCAATTTTCAACATAAGAGTACTTGCTTTCTATATCATTAAGATTATGACTTAAATGATATATAGGATGTTCAATGCCGTCATCTTCTTGCACTAAAACCATAGCGATGGTTGTATCTGCAGCGACGAGATACATGTTGAAGTATTTTTTATAGTCAGGAGCATACATTAATGATGCTTTTATCAGGGAATCTTTGAGAGCATCAAAGGAATCTTGCGCAACCTAATCCCAATGGAAGGGTATTCCTTTATTCAAAAGAGGTGTATAACCTTTAGCGAGCTTAACATAATTTGGAATGAACCTCCTCAGAAAGTTAGCTTTCCCTTGGAGTCTCTGAATTTGAAGCAAATTTGAAGGTGGAGGCATGTCAAGAATTGCCTGAACCTTAAATGGGTTGAGTTGAATTCCGTCCTTAGAAAGTAAAAAACCAAGCAGTCGACTAGAACCAACACAAAACACATATTTGTGTGGATTGAGTCTTATTTTGTAGTGCCGGCAACACAGAAATATGGCTCTCAAATGCTGCAGATGATCAGTCCATTTTCGCAAATGAGCAGGAAAATCCTCTAGATATGGTTGAACTATGTTTTTGATGTCATGGAAGGCGTAATTCATTACCCTCTGAAATGTTGCCCCTGCGTTCTTCAAACTGAAAGGTTATGATATGCGAATGTACCCCATGGACATATAAATGCAGTTTTTGATTGGTCCTATGGGCAGATATTGATCTAACTATTCGGAAAATCCATCCATGAATGAAAATATTTCGCATCCGGCACATTCATCAATTATCTAGTCGATAAAGGGTGTAGGATAGTTGTCCTTTGGACATTCTTGATTTACATCTCTATAATCGATGCACACTCTTATCGTTCCTTGTTTTTCAACACAGGAACAATATTCAATACCCAATCAGTGAGGTACAGGGTAAAAGAAGCCATCATGCAAAAGTTTTTCAACCTCTGTTTTAATGGCAGGGGTTTTCTTCGGATGAACAAGTCGAAGCCGTTATCATACTGGTTTGACATCAAGATACATCTTGATCTCATGTTCAACAATTCTCGAGTCAATGCCTGGCATTTCTTCATATGACCATGCAAAGACATCTCTGAGTTTGCGAAAAAGAGTGCAATCTTATCTAGTTTTGATGGAGAACAAGATTTTCTAATGTGAATATTCTCTACAACATTAGGTTTGGTCGAAATATTAATGGCAATAGTTTCTTCAATGTTGGACAGATTTCGTTCGGAATCTACTGTATTTACATAATTTAATAAAAAATCAACAATTGAAGGGTGATTGAGGTCGTTTGAATAATCTTCATTGTCATCTCAAAGATGGGAATGATAATGATAATCTTCCCACAGCGTCTCTCCTATCATCACTGATTGGATGATTCCTTTGTCTGTAGAATGTATACGAGACCAAGGATCAGAAGAGGTACCATATTCTAAAGATCTATCTACCCAAACACTTGTCGAGTGCTAATTCAGGTTTGTCGCACAAGCCTATAAAATTGATTGCTACAAAGATTCGATGGTCCTTGGTGGCAACACCTCACGATGTTCCTCACTATCAAAATAGTCAGAACTCTTCTTAAACTCAGATGATGTAGAAGAGATCATGTGACATGTTTCCACTGTGGCCACTTCTGCAAAACTAGATGGAGACGGGAGGGCAAAAGTACCCATTAAAGAAGGGTCTTTTAGGATACCTACTCCAACATTTTCAAGCGATTGTGAACTTCCATGGATCAATGGAATGCTTCGAGTAGCTTGTGAACTATTAGCGAAAAAGGCTATTTGGTCAATGATTGTGATTCCACCTTGGAAGGGAAATGCAATCTTTCTAAAATATGTAGACACAACAACAACTATAGCATAAACCCAGGGCCTTCCTAGTAAAATATTGTAATCAAGGAGTCCATCAATGACCTTGACTTCAATATCTACTGTCTTGACCCCTAGTTCAACCTGCAAGCTACTTAAAATCACATATGGAGTGTATGTTCTTCCATCGAACGCTTTTAGTGTTGTTAGTGATCATGACAAGGGTGGTGAACCAAGAGTTTTCTAGCAACTCATTGACATAATACAGGTAAATTCCCCCTCGTCAATGATGGTTCGATGAACATTTTTATTGAGGGCTTTTACCTGTATAAGGAAAGAAAGTTGGGCCGATAAATGTGGTGTATATCCAGTATCATTAAAGACCACAAGATTGGAGTCCGTTGGATCGATCCCACCTATTGCTGAAACAAAGCCTACTTTTGGGAGGGAAAATTTTTCAATACCTCAAGTGTCGACATAGTGGATGGCGATTGAACCAGATCCTCCACTATATTATAATTCTGAGTAGCTCGATCACGAGGATTAAATGTTGATTTATGTACGACTCCCTTTGGCAGCTTTATAGTTAATTCAGGAATAATGGGTGGAACAACTTCTGGTGAAGTCTTTGTTAAACCACAAGGTTGATTAGTAGCTTGGTTGTTCAATGACAATGGATTCCCATAATCTTTACTCCTTGTCGATACCAAAGCATCATTTTGCTTGTTTGCGATGGATAACATTAGCACTTGGGATGTGGAAGCATTAACGATAGCAACCATATGGGTTTTTGGGTTTGGAAATGGATCAGTCAACACCACCGAGGTATTCGAAGCTTTCAAAAGTTTTGAAACCTCAGCTCAATGTGGACAATCTCTTGTAAAATTCTCCTCGTTACAAATCAAACATGGATAATGAGGAGGTTTCCTTGCTACAGTAGGGTTTTCAGATGATTTTTTAGAAGTGGATTTCTCCTGTTTCTTCTTGTTATTTTTCCCTTTCTTCTTGCCCCTTGGTTGCTTTGGATTTTTTCCTTTATCAGATGACATGACATTAATCTCCGAGGAAAGGGAATTGTCATTTGAATTTTGATTAGAAATAGCAAGAGCTTTACCAGATGGAACTCTTGTGGTTTGCGTGCTTGAGGAATCGATCACACCATCACCGGCATGAGAGCCCCTACTCAATTTAGGAGGAAGTGGAACGGAAAAAGCTGGTCTAGGAGTGTCAGGAATTTTGTCGTAGAATGTGCCAGCTTGTGTATGGATCAAATCTAAATATTGGGCACGAGCAATGACTTGCTCTTTAGTGACAACTCCTCCTTTCACCACGTCCTCAGTGATAGATGGCAATAAGGACTTAATAAACCACTCAGCTAAAAGCTGATCAGGAACATACGTATTTTCCATCAACGACGATGCCACCACTCATGAATATAATCATATATGTGAGTGGATGTGGTCTATTTAAAATTGGTAAGGAGTTCTATTCGAGTTTCGTACCTGATGGGTAACTGAAAGTGGGTTATAAAACTAGTGGCAAGGATGGTGAAGTTATCAAACGAAGCTCTAGGCAATTCAATATACCATTTTTCTCCCGGACCAGTAAGTGTTCTTTGAAAAAGGCGAAATATAAGCGAATCATCATTCAAAGTGTTAGATGAGCACCACAAACAAAAAGTCATTACGTGATTCGATGGATATTCACCTAGATTTCCATTGAACTTAGGAATATCAGAGGGGATTTTATGAGGAATCACCAACCACCAAGGGGCATATGCAATTGGATAATTCGTTAGCTAGTTCAAATCTGGTAATTCTAGAGTTGCTACAAAAGGCAACTGCTGATTTAGGTTGGGTGGAGCATACCCAAGATAAGATGGAATCACTTGAGTAGTAGGTCTTTGCATACCAGCATAAGGCATCTATTGCTGGTAATCTTGATAAGGTTGTTGGACATAACCAATATAGGGTGGTTGTTGATAACTGGTTTGAAATTGCGGTTGTCCATAACCTACAAAGCCTTGTTGCCCAGGTCCTTGGTAGGCTTGATATTGACCAAATCCAGTCTGAGCTTGTAAACCAAGTCCAAACTGAGGTTGGATTTGCTAGAATTATGGTTGTCGGTATTGTTCCAGCCACGGTTGTTGGACCATTTGCTGTTTCCCAATACCGGAAGATTGACCAAGTTGCGGATTGAAAATACTCGTTGGTGCCTGAGTTGTTATAGATAAAGAAGCACTAACCTGAGGTTCCAGTTGAGCCGTAGAGAAAAGTGGCTGTTGTATCACAACCTGAGAGACTTGAGTCTTCTGCCTCGAAAATTGAGGTTGCGAGGAAGAAGGAGCAGGTTGCGGTTGAGACACAACAGACTGTCCATGTGTTTGCGACACAGTCGTAATAGCAGGTGTAGTGGGAATATTCGACACAGGTCGGATCGGTTGTGTTGGATAGACAACCCTTGGTTTTTCTGGTAGTATTGGTATCCAACCACTAGATGTAATTCCAGTTTGACTTAAATATTGTTGGAAACTCTCATATGGTTGTTCCGCAGGAGGAAACAGTGAATATGCATATTGCTATCCATATGGCGGCTGTCCAGTGTTTAAAGGATATATTGGTCTTTGAAAATTGGATTGCCCAAATTGACATTGGTATGCAGGATCAAATTGCTAAGTTTCAATATAAGAAAAATTAGATGGGACTCTGGATGAATAAATAGGAGTAGATCATGGTGCTGAAGCAGCCCCTAAGTGGACTCCAGCTAGTGATTGATAATCAGCCCAAACAGATGGTGTACCGTATAAATATGACTCAGGTGTACCAGAAAACATTGTAGGAATAGTAGTAGAAGGTTCCACCATAGTTGCATCAGATGACACATTCCTAGATGTTTATGGTTGCTCAGACATGTTTAGTCTATAAAAATCTCTCCAAGCGATTCGACAAGAACTTGCGATGAAGGAGGATCAAAAGAACCAAACTCAGGAGTAGAGGGATACAAATGAATCCCAGTTCCAAAATGAAACGAGGTACTTGATGGGGGATCTTCTACTATCTCCTCTATAGCAATCAGACCAGGTGGAAGAGGTAGACCATTAGGTCCGTAAAATATTTTTGGATCCAAAGAAGGTATAACTTCTGTAGTGACAAATACTGGAGGGGTGACACCTTCTGAACACTGAAACTCAATGTCCAGATGTTCAGGTAAATGAACTTCAGTCTCAAAGGGAGGTTCTTGAACAACTACTAGTTCAAATGTAGCCTCGATTTGAACTGAGATGGGTTCTAGATCAACTCTAGGTGGAGTCATTTCAGGTACATAAGTGTCTACCATTACACTAGGATCAGTTCTAATGTCCTCTTGTAATTGTGGAACTTCCTCTCTGAAGGTAGATGTACCAGAAATAATCAGAGTAATTGGGGTCTCTGATGATGTTGAAACAAAAGTTTCAAATAAACCAGATGAACTGGACTCAGTTAAACGAGACTGCTTTGTCCATATTGGCTTCGCTTTCGGAGGCAAAGACGGTTAACTCGCTAGTATCCGTGAATGATGGGGTTTTGATTGATTTTCTTCCATGATTGCGGATTGTTTGATCAACTCAAAATTAAGGGGAAAATGATGTTATTCCGAATTCAATTAATTTTAATGACGCTTAGACATAACTTTGCTTTTTTAGTTTTTAAGAGTCGAGAAAAAGCTAAAGATGACTCTAGTCTCCTTCGATTTTTAATGAACCTGAAAGGACAAGCGCTTAGATGAAATTTTTCTTTTAGAGAGTAAAAAATGAACGGAAGTGACTACTCTGGAAAATCTAGATAGAGGGATTACCTAACCAATCGCAAAACTTCAATATACACCTTGGTGATAAATTAAAGAGAGATTACCAAGGACTTATGTACGACAGTCAATCTCCCCGAATGATGTGTTCAGTGCATTGCAATCAATAAGGCGGCAGACTCGGTTTCCTATGGATAAAGGATTTAAGTTTATTGTGGTCTCCCAATATATACACGATGGTACAGGGAGCACAAGTCCGTGCTAGCACTTGTTGTATCAAGGAGGAGGAATCACTCAACCTTCAATGAAAACGATAGCCACTAGTTTTAACGACGCCGGAACTCGTCTCTAGCCTAGACCTCTAGATGTGTTGCGTTAAGTTCCAAAGTGTTGTTAGGTTCATTGAAATTCATTTTAAAGTTGATCTTATTTAGATTTTTCCTTTCAATGGTTCACCGCGTGATGATGATCTAAAATTCCTAAGATGTAGTCTACAATGATAAACAATCTTTGTTTATTTGAGCAATGAAAATCTTAGCTACTAGGGAAAGAAGATAACAGTGCTTTTAATCAAAGAGCAAAGAGCACACACTGGTGCATTTCCCTAAATCATCTTTTCACACACAAATAAGAAAATGCTAAATGCAAATGCATGTATTTGTTTTCACTTTCCTTAATGTGAAAGATGCAAGAAAGAAAACTAAATGCAATAAAGATCTAAAATATTTCACTCAAAATGACCCTTTCGAAAATTTTTCTCTTCAAAAGGGAAAGGAAGACTTAAAATGACACTTTCAATTTTGAATAAAAATGCTTTCGAAACTTTGAATGTAAATGAATCAAATCAAATGTATCAAGAAAAAGTTTAATTGATTATCAAGGGAAGGAAGAATTTACGACACTTCTCTTTTCGACACAAAACGACAATTACGACACTTTTGTATCAAAGCGACAAATCGACTAAAATAACTTTTCGACAAAGGATTGTAAATGAGGAACAAATACAAAAAAACATTCACTAATCCTAATGTAACAAAGGCTGATCTAAGTGATGCAAGTAAGCTTTAGTAGAGAGGCACTATTCATTTGTAGCAAAACAACCAAACAAAACTGAAAACAAGGTCAAAACCCTTTAATTTCTAGATGGAAAAAGAGTTCAGTCAATCATCGCACCTAGGCTTCACATAAATTGAGATGTGAAGCGAACAAAGTTCCTTCTATAAATTAATTACTCCAAAATACTTGGAATGTCAAGATATCCATTAAGGATATAAATATTATATTAAATATATGAATAAGAATAAGAATGAATGAATTACAATGAGAACGAGAGACTTGCTTATATACCAAGCAAGTGTCTCTTCATGAAGAGTCATGTCCTATTAGACATGCCTCTTCAACCTAATTACTGGCTTAACTAACTATTATTTATGATTATTATCTTTTACATTATATTTATATTATTTATATATTTTATTCGTTACATTGCCTCCTTCCTCAAAAAGCTTTTTCCTCAAAAGGCTTGATCTCTTTTTCGGCTTTGAAAGTTTTTCTGTCTCGGAAAAGTCATCCTCGTTGAGACAAGTTGATATGATCTTCTTAGTGACAAACAAAATTGTCGCACTAAGAAGGGATCAAACCATCCCAGATTAATCTTATGTATAGCATTCTGATCACTAAAATTTTGTAACGACTTGTCAGCATAAGATGGAATTGATGTTACATCATTATTTTCTGAAACATTAATTTGTGATACACAGCTTGGTTGATTTGTCTATTCTCATGATTCAGATGTCGATATAAAGTTTTTAGATTTTCATCTGGCGAAGATGTTGTTGAATTGGTTATGGAACATTCACTTGGGATGTCCATTGTCTGAACTGCAACATCTACATGTGTCGTTTCTTCAACTGACTTGTCTTCTTGAGTTGTCATATTCATTGGATCGGTATTTGTTGTTTTGTCATCAACTTGAATTCCTATATTTGATGCTTCCTTCTTGATAAGTTGTTGTACTTGGTTTTCTAACGACTTCTTATCCGTTTTAAGTTTCTTAATTTGCGACAATAATTTTTCGCTATGGTTTTTAAATCGAGAAACTTCTTCATTTGTCAACATTGATTTTGTCAATTTCTTTTTGCATATTTTGTAATACCTTTTTACGTTCTTGAGACATTATTTTTGAAATACCTGAGATATCTTCTAGTGTTACTGAATTTGGTTTTAGTGTAAAATATTGGAGTGTTATTTTCTTCTTCTTGTAAGAAAATGTTAAAAACTTTTTCTTAGTATTTAGAATAAAGGAACCTAGAGTTTCCATCCAAGGTAAACCCAAAATAATGTCCCCTTGATTATTCCATAGGGTCTGAACTGAGAATTGTGATACAAATGTATAATCTTCAATGTTTAACTGTAAATTGGCTATGTCATATATTTTATTGCGAAAAAGGTCTAATTCTAATTTTTCAGTTATATTTGACTATGGAATCACTAGTTGGTTTGCGATTTTAGGTGTTATATAATTTGCATCTTCTGCCGGAGAAATAGAATAATAACATCTTTTCCTACGAGAGTTCCTTTAATGTTAAATAATGCTTTATCGTCTCTGGGTGCGGTTTCTGGGAATCTTATGGCCTTCATTTTTGTGTTAGACTCCATTTTTGCTTCTTGAATATTAAATATTTTTTAAATTACTTTTTTTTTTTTAAAATTATTTTTTTCCAGGAATTTATTTATTTTTCTATTATTATTTATTATTATTTTTTATATGATATATTCTCTCTCCTTTTTTTCCTCTCTTTTTATATAATTTCTCCTTTTTTGTATATATTATTTTAATCTATAAAAATATTTCCACTTCTCTCTTATAAAATCTAATATAATAATATATATATATATAATATATATATATATAATATATATATATATATATATAATAATATATATATATATATATATATCTCTCTTCTTCTCTTCTTTTTTGTTCACTTTTTTAAAAAAAAAAAAATTAAATAATAATTATTTTATATATAATTATAATTTAATATATATATAAAACTATAATTATATAAAATTTATATATACTTTTTTGAGACCCACTTTTCCTTTTATATGTAACTATATAAGGCTTATATAGTATCTTTTTTATAATTATAATAATATTTTTTTCTCGGAAAATTTGGATGAGACGTGACTCTTGGTAGGGTCACACTCTTTAGATTTGAATGATTAAAATTATTTATCACACCTTTTTTCTCCAATGTTATCAAAATATCTTTTACTTTTAAAATACCATGGGCTATTACCATGGGTTGTTTTAAAAACCTCTTGTAAAGGTAATATTTACCTTTCACATAAGAGCTTTTGTATCCTTCTTTTTTCTTTAACTTTT
The DNA here is from genome assembly GCA_000404065.3 of Pinus taeda. NCBI lineage: Eukaryota > Viridiplantae > Streptophyta > Pinopsida > Pinales > Pinaceae > Pinus > Pinus taeda. Next base: position 16,457 of record APFE031640805.1, read on the forward strand.
AAAATACCATGGGTTGTTTTTAAAACCTCCGTTAAAATGTTCTCCACGTAAAAAGTAAAACGTATTCCTTTCGTTTTTTTTTTTAACTTTTTAAAATACCATGGGCAATTACCATGGGTTGTTTTCAAAACCTCGGTTAATGTTCTCCATGTAAAATGTAAAACTTACCACTGGTTTCTAAAACCATGGGCTTCTCCACGTAAAAAGTCTTAAATATACTTGAAAATATTCCTCCTTATCTTTATTATGCACTTTTTATCAATAATGTAAAACCTTTCTTATATATATATATTTTTTTTCACTTTTTTGTTTGTTTGTTAATATATTATTTTCTTTCCTTTTTTTTTTTTTTTTTAATATACCCTTCTTCTTTATTCTTTATTATTATTATTTTTTTAATTAGTAGCAAATGGTCAAAGACTTAAAAAATGGAGAATCTCCCAAAATATAGCGAAACGCTTCAATTATGACAGCAACAAGGTTGATAGCCAAAGGCCTGGTGATCAGCCAAACGTGGCTCTGATACCAAATGTAGCGAACAAAGTTCCTTCTATAAATTCATTACTCCAAAATACTTGGAATGTCAAGATATCCATTAAGGATATAAACATTATATTAAATATATGGATAAGAATAAGAATGAATGAATTACAATGAGAACGAGAGACTTGCTTATATACCAAGCAAGTGTCTCTTTATGAAGAGTCATGTCCTATTAGACATGCCTCTTCAACCTAATTACTGGCTTAACTAACTATTATTTATGATTATTATCTTTTACATTATATTTATATTATTTATATATTTTATTCGTTACAAGATGCATCATACTTACTACATTCGGGAGGTGCTATGCATATTGAGTCACAGTGGAAGACAGTGCGATGGTCTAGGGAGCGCAACTGAAATGGGTTTTGGCTCAAATGTGGAGCTATTTTAAATGAATTAAGCTAGGTTTTGATGAAAAATAATGAGCAAAGTATGATGGAATGTCCTGAGAGGTTATTGAGCTACCAAAAGGGCATTTAGATGTGCTTGCAAGTCAAATGTTTAATTCATAAACTAAACCAGAGATTGACTGAAGAAACATTCTATACTATGCAATTGCAAAGCAAGAGTAGTTCGAAGGCTAGCTGACTAACTTTAGACTCTGTCTATAGTTTATCAAATTGAACATAGAACAAACAATAACAACAAACAAACATCTGTTCATTCCCCAGCAGAGTCGCTAACTTGTTTATGGGAAAACTAATATTCTTAAAGAATGCTAGCCCTTTAGGTTTGGTAGCTACCTTAGAAACAACAGTTTAAATCAATCCAATGATTTCTTCTATGTGTAACAGATAAGAGAAAGATAATGGAACCAACCTGGAACTTCTGCTTAGTCCCTTGCTCACTCTCTCTCTCCTTTGGTAGATCCTGCAACTCCTCTCCATACCTAACACATTTGGAGAGTACCTACACAAGTACAACAACAAATAACTGTCAAAGCATCATGATCTATTACAACATAAACATTACAGAATCAGATATATAATGAACAATGATAGCATTCACAAATGATAACATTCACAATTGCACAATCATATGGAAGAAAACTTTAAGAGCTTTATTAATAGAAAGGATAATTACAACCTAGTTGTTTGATCTAGCGCCATCCTCCCAGCTTCAATCCTTCTTCACCTCATGAAATAGCAAGATCACTCCAACAAGAATACAATGCTCTCTCCTCAATTACAAACTATCAACACTTACTTGCAATTCACAACATTCCAACCTTCAGATCTCTTGGATGAGGGATCCATTTATAGATGTTTGCAAGGGTGTGAGTCATCCATGGGGTTTGAATAGTGTCATTCCACTTGTTACAAGTGGTTCCACAAGAGAAGGGATTGGAGATGATTTCCTAGATCCCTTGTTCATTCTTGGGCGAATTTAGAGAGGCAAGTGGCACAGGAGAAGTTTCTAGAAGATTCCATGAGCAAACAACTGACACATGTCTTGAACATTTGTCCATCCTTGTCCATCGAACCCTATAGAAGGCCTGAACAGTATGCATTGCACCCTGGAAGTGTACCACTTAGTATGCATCGCACTTTGCCATTGGAGTAGTCAGTATGGTTCAATTTAGGCAATTTCTGGATGGTTTCTCAGATGGAACTTTTGGGGAATGATGTATTTAGATGACTATGTTCTTTTAGGGTATGAAACAACTCTTTTAGGGGTTGATGAGCCCTAATACATCGACATATAAGTTTTGGGGTTGATGAGCCCTAATACATCGACATATAAGTTTTTGGGTTGATGTGCCCAAATATGTCTATAACACTAAGGAGACATTGAGATCCTTGGAGACAATCCAGAAGGAGAGATGCACAACATATCATTCGACAAGTCACAACATAGAGTTGTGCAATATCGCAGAATGCATACTCCAGATGACAACACATCTCCTGCGCATATTGAGGAGCAAGTGATCGTGTCTGACGTGCGCAAGCATCTAGCAACATTGGCCGATGCTATCAGAGCATACGTCGAATCCATTAGCTCAAGTTTTCACTTCCTGATAGTAGAGAACAAGCGAATGGCTAAGGAGTTACAGACAGTCAAGCAGGGAGGAGAACAGGTTACAACATCCACCTGAGCAGAGTTCAAGAAGGAAATACTAAATGAAGTATTGTCCCTTGAGACAGTCATGCGAGCATTGTATTCCAAGTTTGGTACCATGCATAAAGCAGTTTTCCATCTCAACGGTTGGCAGCAACGATGTTCTAGGAGAGAACATATCATGTCAAACATGCATACTACTATTGACTACAAGCAAACATGGACAATGAGATACAAGGGAGCCTTGTTACACTTTCCCAAAATAATGAAGCCCACAATGGTTGAGATGAAAGCATGCATTTAGAGTTAGATCCGGAAATATGAATATCTTCCACAACTCATCACTAGTCTACAGGCTTCCCATGCATGAGTATTCAGAAGTATGGATGTTGTTGTGTATGCACATGCAATCCCATCTATTGGGACACTAACCGAGGCAAAGACAAAGGCAGAAGTCCGACTGGAGCTTGACTCATACTTTGACGAGTTGATATGCATAGCCACCAATGTAGAGTTGGTGGTCAGTGCAGACACCATGCATGACTATGTTGCTGGTCCATCTGCACTCAAGAAAATAATGTGCATGCTATCAGATGAGTTGGACAGAGGAGCCCAAGTATTGTACCTGGATGTAATGGAGGCAAGAGTTCGTTTCTAGAAAGATGTCACCACATAGTACACAGACACCATCTAGACTACCAAGCATGGCATTAGTTCGCCACTGTCGACCATCATGAGGATGTCGAAGAGTTGGTCTTCCCACAGTTTCCTGAGTCATAGTGATGTCTTGCATGGATTTCTCAAGCCTATTTTGTCTCACATGAGTAAATGTGCAGATTGTATGTAATGTCTTGTCAAGTGGAAGTTCAAGTGTCGATAGTTGGATGTAATAGTCATAGAGTAGATGAAGAGTCATCAGGATAGTTGAACAATCACAAAGGGTAATGTTAAGGGCCACCCCACCCTTTGCTATATAGTCCCTCATAACTCGTAGAGGCTTTTGGTCAACCAAGCTTTCGATAGGAGTATCTTAGAGAAATATTGAAGAGTATTGTAACAAGCCTTAGCTTCTCCACTGTGCAAAGCTAATATATCTCTTTGGAGGAGCAGGCGACAATGACTGTAACATTCCGCTGTTAGAACTAGTGGTTGGTCATGGTTGTATTGTATGACTGGAACTTTCACTTCTTAATATAACAGAGCCAACATGTTTCATGCATATGTTGTATTGTATTTAAACTATCTTGTTTACTCTAAATGATATATGTATCTGTTTGCTTACGATGCATGTATATCTTTCCTATATAAGTATGTATGAATCTGACGGAAATGTGAAGTTGGTTTAACCATCACTTTGGACTGCTAGTTCACTTGCCTTCTAGTTTGTGATGTATCTTTGCTCCTGTGTTCCCTTCTTAACTCCGTGCTTTCACAGGTTTCCAAGGGGTGCACTCACGTCATCCTAAATGTGTTAGAACCGCTTATGCACCTTCCTTGAATTGCTTCATATGTCACACCCTTGCTACCAAAAAGGACATCTTACTTACCTCTGTGCGAAACCACGGTCTAGGCGATACCGTACTACCCACTGTTGAGACTCCTACACCAAACGTTCTGAGGTCTTGTTGGGAATTCTTACCATGGAGAACCCCAGACATGTTGGCAGGGTTCAGCACCATCAAAAGGTATATATAAAATAATTCTCTAAAGGGACAACCTCTTCTACTCTTAATAAGTTGGGATCCGTCTTCTGCCTCTAAAATAAATAAGTACCTATGCACAGTTCTTTGAGAATGAAAAAAAATGAAAATGAGAAATAAATAAGGAAAAAGAAGAGAAAGTCTTCCTGTGTAGAGATGTGATGCATGTAACTCCGTCGGGGTACTGATCAGGGTCACTGGCAGTAGAGCGATGCTTGTGTTCCTTCGTGACTCCGTCGGGGTACTCTTAAGGCCTGCCGACAGGGGAGAAACACCAGAGATGAAAATAAGACTTCAACATCTTTATTACTTTTATACTAATATACCCCTCATCCCGAATCAAAACAACTGCCTTGGCCTGGAATGTGTGCTGACCGATTAAGAGAATGGTAAGGGACTCTATCTTTCACTCAAGCCTAGTGTTGAAGCCATGATGATCGAAGAATAGAATAATACTTCTGGAGGAGTTAGATTCACTTTTCCCGACAAGGTCCGTACAAGAGCTTGATTTCTACCAGTATGTAGCCAATGTTGTAGTTGCCATAAACACCCTCCCCAAAATCATCGCAGCTATCCGGCACTGATAAGGTACTTGTGCTTATTAGAGTTCATTTATCATTTCACATCTTATGCTCAACTCACATGTCTCTTCAGTCAACCACAAGCACACCCAGCACTTGGTTCTATGCAAATCTGGAGGGAAACATGTCTTTCCCTCCAGAAATGCATAGAGTAGCCCCAAAAACTTCCCTGCACTCAAAAATTGCACAGAGAAGGACAAGAATCCTTACTTTGGAAATTGCGCAGAGCAGGCCAACTGACACTGCTCTAGAAAATTGTGTAGTTTCAACCAGCTATACTGCCATCTAGAACTGCACATAAAATAGCCCAACTGCACTGCTCTCCAGAAATGCATAGAGTAGCCAAGGCTAGATGCAATGTTCTCTAGAATTGCACAAAACTTGAAAGCTAAACTACCCTCCAGAAATTTGCAGAGCAACCCAACATCATTGCTCTAGAAAATTGCACAGAGTTGGCCAGTCAGCCAAGACCCCTCAGTCCAGAAACAACGAAGAAGACTTCCCTCATTGATTGCCCGTCGCATGTGCTGGTATGTTGTTTGGTTCCCTCCATAACTACGCAATCCTTCCTTGCATGTCAGACAACTTTTCTTGAAAAAGAATCCCTGTATTTTAGGGATCTAGTTTTAGCAGCATCATTTACATGAAAAAACATTTTTAGAAACTTCCCGCCAAGTGTTGTTTTTTCCTAGATTTTTAGCATGCTTGTCATAAACCCTAATTTCTCTAAATATATTTAAATGACATATTAGAGCTCATTATTCACATTAAATCTTGGTGCTCTGTCATTCCTAAGGAATCTAGAATCCTTCGGCACAGTCGACACAATTGTTTTGCCACTTTTCCTGTCGCTTTTTAGTTTTCAGCTTGCATGAGTGTTGTTTAATTGGTTTTATTGAACTATCGCTGGTGTTTCAATTCATTTTAGCTTTTATAAGTGTTGTTTCAAGTTTTTCATTACCTTCCCTTAGTGTCGCACTCATAACATTGTTTCTGCACTCACAATCATTGTTTAGGAAAATTGCTTCTTGAGCTTCTTGGTTTGGTCATTTGATTGATTTTTGCACTTGCTTGAATTACATGCATGTTTATTTCACTCATATATGCACTAGCTTCACCCTCACATTTAGTCGTTAGTGTTTTTCAATCGCCCATCGGTAGGTCTCAACTGCCTTGGCCTAGACCTTGCCTTGTCGGGCTTGCACTGTGCATTTGTAGGGTGGAAGGCTCTTCTTTGCTCCTAGGAAATGCACATAACTTTCCTCCCACTAGATTACTAGGTTTTTATCTGTGCAATTTTGGGAGACAGTACCCCAGTTGGCCCCTGGGACTGTGTAGTGCACTTTCCCGGGTAACAGTCATGCTAACTGAAACTACACATTGTGCAGTTCCAGTCCTTAGTAGGCCAAGCTAGATTGTTATTTGCACAGTTTCAATAGATAGTCAACTCACTGGTAGCTTGGACTATGCTTTGCATAGTTATAGCTGTTAGTCTCCTAGCCTCTTCGAGAAAAAACTACACAGTTAACCAGGTGTGTTGCATATCAGTCCTCAAGTTGCTTTTGGTTTTCAATTGACATTTTCTTTCCATGAGTGTTTCTCTGTCTCTAGGTATCATAGGTGTTCATTAGACTCTCAACAGTATAGGGACAATGGCTTCCAAGAGAACAAGATCAAAAGACACATTCGAAAGTGGTACTCGGGATGTGGTTGAGAAGGGGTCAATGACCTTTCCCATGTACATAGAAACACACTTTTTCATCGAGAAGGACATCAAGATCACATGGAAAGACATCAACACCATGTTCTCATGAATATTTGAGGAAAATCTAGAGGATCCACAAGTCTATGTGAACATTCATAACTCACGACTATATAAGGTTGCATGCAGGTTTCCCATGTTCCCTTGCGCAGATGTGATCCACTAGATTTTCCCACACACTGATCTCGAGAGAATGATACTGAAAAGTGTCAGGGGAGCAAGGCTTTCTTCCTTTAGGATGAAGGATTATCAGGAGATACATTATTTACCATTCCCAATGAGCCCAATTGATGCACCATTTTACACTCCTAACGGGAGCATGAACACAAGAGATATATTAAATCATTGGGTAAAGGAGCCAACACAGTTTAGGAAAACACCCAACCAGATATATAGGAAGAAGACACTTAGGAAGGCATTTCAGTTCTTGGTCATCTTTTCATGTCACTTGTATGGCCAAGGGAGTGCAAAAACCTTCCCACAAAGTTGGGTTTCTATGTTGGATCAGTTGGCAAGTGAAGGAAAACCATTCAATTGGTCCAACATGTTGGCTCTCTAGTTGAAAGTGCATCTGTCCTATGCTCGAAGTCTGACCAAGGATTAGTAAGAACATTTCTTCACGTTTGCATACTGATGAGCCCCAGAAATGGGTAACTATATGGGCTCATTTTTCCTATTGTTTCCATTCAATCCACCATTCTCCATAGTTTTGTGCATGTTTTTGAATATATTTATGTCAATTGAGTGAATGGGGATAGTCACTTTGCCACATAGTCTAATGAGTGTTTATTGCAGACTTTTGGACAAAATTTGGACAAGGACCAGGCATTTATGAGCAGATTAGCAGCCAAAATCGAGGAAACAGGGCTGAGGACTTATAGGAGGGGTGTCTCCTGCATTGATGACCCCTTCCTCGAGTTCTCCACCAGCAGCTTGGAGTTCAAATGCCACCACGTCAATGATTCCAAGGGGTAATCGAGCAACTCAAGTGGGGTTGCTGTTATTTGCAGTTTTAGGCAACTCAGTTCCTAAAGTTTAGGAGGATTGTTGGGAGTCTTCACTTGTATAAATAAGAAGGCTTCAAGCCTTAGTTTTTTTCACACTTTAATGCAGCCTTGTACTCAACTCATTTTCGAGCTCTTTTTGTAGACAGTTTTGTGATGTAACTATTATCTTTTTGATCAATGAAGATGAATCCAGCCTTGAACTAGCACTGATCTTTCTAAAGGGGATGTAGCTCTTGGGGTTGGGCCCAACCTAAGTGCCCAACACCTCCTTTGTGTATTTATATGTTTTTTTCTTGCATTCATGAAGTAATTTCTGTTGTTTAGGTTAAGTCTTGCTTTGTTACTTAGGTTGTTTTTGATGATTAGAATAGTTGTTCTTGCTTTAGATTGATTAGATAGTTTGCTACAATAATAGAAGAAGATCCAAAAAAAGGCTACCAAGTAGGCCTTGATCTCCTTTATCCCTCCGTGGGACCATGAATTGAGACCGTGGCACTCTTGCTGCCACCAAAACATTGTTTTTTCTTTCCAATTCAAGTGCTAGTGTGAGATTTTGAGTTGGAAAAGTTGATATCAGTTGTATTTACATGCTTAGATATGTTATTGTTCAGTTTCCATGGATTTCTTGCATAACTTCCTGTCCATAAAGTTCTGTTCAACACTTTTCTGGTTTTTACGTTAGAATTAGGTTAAAATAGGTAAAACTCTGTTTTTTAATTCTTGCTTGGGATAGTTTTGAACAGTAAGTGTGCAACTCACTTGTAGAACACTCTAGCTTATCATTCTTCCATCACACAACCTTCTCTAGTCCATCTCTCAATATTTCCTCCATTCATTCACCATACTTTCCCAAACTGCCCTAATTTCTACGTTCTTGTGCCAAATTGCTTCCTTGACCTTTGAACAAATCCAACCATCGTTTTCATGTCTGACCTTCATTGACAGAGTCTTAGACCCTTTGAAACCTCCATCCAGCCTTCATTTCCCTTTTCCCACCATTTTTCCACCTTCAAACCTCCAAAAACCACTTTCGGCCTCCTCTTGTAGAACCTCCTGTAGAACTTCTTGTAGATCCCCTGCAACCTCCGTAGAAGTTCATGCAAGCAATTTTTCGAAGTCTGATCACAATGGAAATCTCTAGAAGGGTACTAGAGACTCCTTAGGTCCTCTCCACACCTTCCAAACCTTTTGCAAAAGCCAACTCCATCTCCCTTCGCCACCAAACCTCTGCACAGTCGCAAAGAGTTAAAACACAAACATAATAATTCTGCATAAAATTGCTCAAAAGTACAATAAGATGATTTTTCCACATTTTCCTTCATAAGTAGCGAATACATGCATTTTACCTTTTCAGTAGTCAATGGCAACCATTTTAGTAGTTTCATCTCTTTTTCTTGCAAAAGTAGGGTTAGTGGGTAAAACTAGGGTTTGCTAGGGTTTGCGTTTCCTTTTAATTTTTATCTTCTTTATGCAAGTAGAATAGCCTCTTTTGAGTTAGCTTTCTTCCATCACAGTTAAAAGCTTCTTTTGAGAACTCATAGAAGGTGGCTTAAGCTCCTAGAAAATTGTGTCAGCTGATCAAGTGACAGCCTGCAGTAAGAGCTAGTACTTGTGCATACAACATCGTCGCTTCCAAGTTTGTTTTCAACCACCGAGTTGATAAAAGTAAAGTAGGGAGTCCCAGGAGTTGCAGCATCATTGCTGCAATACTGGAGCTCACCACATACTTTCTCTATGTGCCCATCAACAATTTCTTTCCATGAGTTAGGCATGGACACCTTCACAAAATGTTGTGAACATATATTGCAAGTTTCTCTCAGATTGCAGCTATCGAGGAGTCATGGCTAGATTATGTGACCATTTCATCACCCCTCTGTACATGGTGATCTTTGAACAAGATCCACCTTCCATGTCCCAGATAGCAATGGAGGCATTGATAAATATTTCAGATTGGTACGCCTCACTCGAGGGAACCTTCATTGGGATTTATGATTTAGATAAATCTCTGCATGTGTTGTCAAGGTTCACCACAGACAAATTGGTCATTCAGGAGGTTGCATACCACATCTAGATAGGATGAAGAAGGAACCATGGCCCACGCTTCTTATGAAAATTGGGTTGTACACAATCAGGAGTTTGAAAGAAGCAGATGCTGAAGTGGAAGACTTCAAGAAGTTTAAGTTCCCCACCAGTGCTATAGGGATTAATGCACGGGTGGTTGTGGTGGAAATACCCTCAAGATCTTCCTAATATCCTTGGCATCCAAATCAGATTAGCTGCAGTTGGCACAAAGAGACATGCACATATCCATATCAATGAAATGATAATCAAAGTAGGAGGGAAGGGTGAGTTTTAATTCGCTCCTTTAAATGTTTTACTGTCAGTGCAGTTCTTATATCATTGGCTGTCTTCTAGATGGTGTGGAAAGTGAAATGAGGTAGACTTAGATCACTGCTGATTAAAAAACCCCCTTCTAGAAATTCCTCCAAGGGTCGAGGGTGTAAGAGAATTAACAGAGAAGAGATCAGAACTCATAGTTATCGATCTATGGAGAAAGTGAACTAGTTGAGGAACCCTCAAAGAGGCTTACTAGGTAAAAAAACTATAAAGAGAAGTGGATTTCCCGAAGGCTAAAGAACCCACTGGAAGCTTGTGGATTAATGAACCTACTGGATTAGAAGACCTCTCAGTTAGCTCCTAGATCAATACCTACACATAAACAAGGCGAGAATTAATGCTACAACATATAAACTTGATAATCAAAACAATAATACATAAAGATATCTAACAACATATATCTAATCTACTCATAACCTATGGTATTGCATAAACATGTAAATGAATCATAACATCAACACCATGGAGTGGACAACACTACTGAATGTATATTAATGATAGGAAAGAGTGATTACAACCATTAGTTGCATCAAGCTTCCCTTACTCCTCCAGCTTCTCTATCTCTCTCTCTCTTCTTAAACTCTTGGTGAACCAATATATCTCATACAAAGTTTCAACAACAATTAGGCAATCATTTCAATTCCTTCGACCTCTTTCACAATGCCCCAAGCCTCAAATATATAAAATGAGAGGCTAATCATTTCCAAATATTTCATGAGATCCCTTTGGAAAAAGCTAGGATGTTTCCATGCTTTATTGATCTCTCCCATTTCATTATACTTTTTTAGGAATAGCAATATCCTCAAACATGTTGAAGATGGATGTTTCATGCTTTTCGGGTTGACATATGAGTAAATAGTGGGATATTATTTAGTCAACCCACTCCATTAACCTCTGGAAAGTCACCAAAGCTGACTAACGCTACCTGTAAGGCAACATAGAGAGTTACTTTGGGGACTAACACCCTTGGTTCATTCCTGAGGAGCGCTATAATGCTTCTTGCTGGTTCCTAGTGAGTGCTACCCTAGTAAACAAGACCGTGAACTTGGTCAATCTTTCAGTCAAACTGTGTTTATCCTCTGAGCTAATGAGGGGTTATTTTCCTGTATAATAGATACCCCCTAAAGTGTGAGATCAAAGATGAAGACGATGGCCGAAATACTTTGTAATTGTCATGTTGGAAAAAATAGAGAGAGGATCGGAGCTTCGAGACTAAGAGAAACCTGATACAACCACATATGTTAAAATCTAAAATCATTTCCCAAGTCAAGCATTCCCACACTCATTAGCTATGTCAGAGTGATTTATCAACAAAGAGAAATGACGATTGTGTCCATCGATAAGCACAATGTGGAACTTGTGTCATAATAGGATCATCTTGATGAGCTGTCTCCGAAAAACAATATACGTAGCATGGGAGAGGAAACAAGGCTGAGTGATGTAACCCTCTACCCAAGTTATTTATTGTCGCTTCATCTTAACATCATATTTCGACACATGAATAAAGGCATTGAGGTAGAACATGTATTGAATCATCTAATTGCCAGTGAATAATGAAAACTGTTAATAGATGTGAGGATGGCCATCGATAATGATGATGGTCTCTAAGATGCGCAGTACAATCGAGAAAGTGTGAATAATGATTTTGTCGTCAAACACTCGTAGAATCATTCAACCGGGAGCCAATAATGAAAAAACCCCTATCAAACACAAGGTAACCTGCCACTAATGTCTGCAAGTTCCAAGGCACTGATATGTTTCTGGATCTACTTCCTAGATAGAGTGTTGAAGTTGATAGGAAGAGACTTGTCAAAAGGTAGGCAATAATGTGTCCTACATCAGTTGACACGAAACGGGACAAGAATGATTATTTTTTGAAGATAAATTTTGACGGTTGATAAATGAAATAGAGGATAAAGGGATCTCTTGAACAATAGAAGGCACAACACAAAGGTTTAACTAGGCAGCTCTAGACTCATGAAAACCAAATAGTGTTAGGATACATGGATAAAGGAACATCAGAGTATATAGGCTAAACTCATAGGATGGTAAGGTTCTTTTGAGAGGCCGATAGAGGAGGTTTTGTTAACGGAGTGCCATGTTCAAGGGAATGATTGCTGCCAAAAAATATTTCCAAATACAAACATAAAGCAATTGTGTTATCTAATTTTCCTCATCTGATTAAATTTAATGAGTCTTGATGGGTAAAATCGGTGGTCTTTTCATATTTAGAGAGTCTGAAAATATCATAAAGAGCAACTCTAGGGGGGTCCCTTTGACATAGTTTTTAACTGGGTGTGACAAAGGTTTAATAGTATATAGGTCATAGTTCCTTTTCTATATGTTATTCTACTGAGTCCGGATAAAGTGATAACCTATGCTCAATAGACATTTTCCTCATTTTATTACGAGTATAAGGGGGCGGAGTAAACTCGATATTATTCATGAAATTTTAATGAGTCACACAAAGATAAACTCAATAGATCTTCATCAAGTTTTAATGAGTCAAATGAAGAAAACTCAAGGTATATTTTTCAGTTTAAAGAGCAACGAAAAAGAGATAAAATTAACTGCTCATGCCTTCTTCATAGATTTAACGAGCCCGAAGAAGGGAAAAACTTGGGGATTTTTTAATTTAAGAGCAAGAAAGAGTTCGGAAAAAGAAAGCGCTCATATCGTTGTCGTAGGAGTTTTACGAGCCCGATGGCAAAATCTCGGGGTTTTTTCAATTTTACAACAAGAAAAATTTCCTAAAAAGAATGCTCAGAGCTTCTTCATGAGTTTTTAACGAGCCTGAAGAAGTAACTCAAGGTTTTTTCAATTTTACGAGCAAGAAAAAGTCCCTAAAAAGAATGCTCATACTATATTTTTCAGTTTAATGAGCTAGAAAAAGAGATAAAAGGAGTTGCTTAGATCTTATTCATAAGATTTTAACGAGTCTGAAGAAGTTACTTGGGGTTTTAAAAATTTTATGAGTGAGAAAAAGTCCCTAAAAATATTATGCTCATATCTTATTTGTAGTAGTTTAACGAGCCCAAAGAAGGAAATGCAAGGTTTTTCAGACCAACGAGCAAGAAAAATACCATAAAAAGAATGCTCGATCTTCTTCGTGGTAGATTAATGAGCTCGAAGAGGGAGACTCGAGGTTTTTTTGGATTAACAAGTAAGAAGAATACCATAAAAATAATGTTCGATACTTATTGATATCATGCTTGAAAATAGAAGGGTCTATGCCATGCATTTCCTCACAAGATCAAGGGAAAACATCACAGAAGTCCTTGAAAGGGCAGGTGAAGCTCGCAATTTCCTCCTGATTACAGTTAGCTCCAATTTGAATGCATTCCATGATACTTTTTTTGACTGAGATAGTGATGGGCATAGTCTTTAAAAGATTTCCCAAGTTCCCTTCCGAATCCATAAGTTGGACAGTCGTATAAATCGAGGGAATAATCTTAGTTCGTTCAAAAGGCAGGATTTTTACAATTTTTGCGTCTGAATTAGATATTGAAGCGTGATGGTGAAAGTTTTCCCAAGGTCACTCCTCTAAACACTTTTTCTATTGAATAGCTTCGTCCAAAGGTAGGACTTGATTGAAGAGATCATAAGAGGGAGTAGTTGTGGGAGAGGATGTGTAACTGTTAGCGTGACCAAAATGACTAGAGAATTAGATGCAGATTGAATGGCTTGATAGGCCAATTTTATTGGTTACAGTGGCATTTGTTCTCCATAAGAGTCAATGTCTGAAGGCCGGGATGATCCAGGGATTGGTTTTGTCTTGAGGAATAGTGGAGACCATAGAAACCATTTGTGGAAACATGGGTGGAGGGAGAGCAAAATAAACCATTAGGGAAGAACCCTTCAAAAGACCAACACCGATACAGACATAAGAGTCAGGTATGCCACCCCCACTAAAGGTACAATGCCGCTAGGAAACAGGGAGTAATTTGGGGTGCAAAAGGACAACTGGTTCAAATTGATTATTCTTCCATCCAATTTAAATAGGATGATGCGAAAGATAGTAGACACGATGGCAGTCATGGAATAAGTCCAACTGCGACCCAAAAGCAGATTATAGTTGAGTTTTCAATCCACGACTTCAATGTCCACTGTTACCGTTTTCCCACTTAAAGTGATAGGGTAGCTGGCAAGGTAACCTTTTGGAATGAATGTATAGCTGTCAAAATATTTAATGGAATTCGATGGTAGAGAGAGGGTTGGAGAACCCAAGGCTAGCCAACATGATGTAGACATGATGCAGGTCAAAGCACTTTCGTCAATGACAATTCTATGTACCCCTCTTCCTTTCGAAAAAAGTTTCACCTAAAATTCAAAATGGTGGGAAAGGGGAGGTTTACGTTTCTCCATGTCAAATATTGCTAGCATGGAATCTCGAGGGTCAATTGCAGCAATAGTCGAGAGCAGAGCTTTTCTTTGTTCTAGACAAGTTTTCAATACTTCGAGTGCAAACATAGCTGATGGCGTTTGCACCAAATATTCTAAAATATTGTAGTTTTGGGTAGTACGTGCAGATGTATTATGTGTTGTGCAATGAAGTGTCCCTTTTGGTGGGTGAATTAAAAGATCAAAAACTAGCCTTTCGATATGAATATCATTGGTTGGCAACAGGTTTGAACTCGAGGCAACGTCCTTAGCATTAGTGACTAGATATCCATAAGTTTTGGCTCTCATTTGAAGATCGACCGTTTCAAAAGTGTAAACGGTGGATGGTCCTTCACCAGCTAAAGGATGGTGTGAACTGATGTTGCCCCTTGTGGTGGTTTAGGTGGGTTTACAATAAGATGTTGTTGTTGCTGAGCAGGGAAAGGGTTTTGTAGGACCACAAGGTTCTGGCCAGGGTCCTTTTGAGCAAGAATAGTTGTGCATTCTTGGAGGCACAGATAATAATGTGTTATAGGGTCTTCCACACAAATTTTGCAAGGGAACTTGACATATTTGTCCTTTCCATAGTCAGGTGGCACGACAAATTTCTACTTTGGGTTGGATTTCTTGGCTGGGTGCTCTTCAGAAGGAGAGACATTTTTGTTATTCTTCTTATTCTTACTGTCGTTTTTTTGTGTAGATTGCATAGAGTTTATTGCAACAGTAGGAAGAGCAGTCGATTGGGTAGTGGGATAAAAATACAAATAGGAAATGTGTCTGTTAATTTGTTTTACAACAGACCCAGAGGTAGCACCGATAATACCATCAACGTGCGCATTGGGTTGCTGAGTATCAGGAGCATGGGAAGTTTTGGGGGCATTGAGGATTATGTCATATAATGTGTCAGACTATGAATAAATCAAATCTAAGTGTTGGGCATGCTGAATGGATTGGTCTTCAGTGATCACAACACCTAAGGCAACGTCCTTGGTGATTTGGGGAAGAAGAGATTTACAGAAACAATCTGCTAATAGATAATTCGAAAGGGGTGCTTTGACTAGCATACACCTACCTCTCCATTCATGAATGTGATTGGAGATGTGGGTGGAGGTGTCTTGGTGTAAAGTAGTAAGGAGTTCTGTCCCAGTTTCGTAGTGGATGGGTAACTGAAAGTGCTTTAAAAATTCCATGGCCAAGGTGCCAAAGGTATTAACTAATGCGCGTGGTAACTCAATGTACCACTTGGCGGAATTGCTAGTAAGGGTGCGGGGGAAGAGCCAAAACTAGATACTATCATCCACCATGGAGTTTGACATGCACCATAGATGATAGGTGGTGATATGTGTACCCAGATCCTCCCCTTGTTTGCCTTTAAATTTCGGGATGTCGGTAGGAATCTTGTGTAGGATTAGAGGCCAATGTAAGTTATGGTAGATGGGGTGATTGGTTAGTTTGTGCAGATCAGGGATGTCGAGTGTTGCCAAAAAAGGCAAAGTGTTTGGTGCCCCCGATTTTGACTAGAGTGATGACGAATGAATTGACGGTCCTTGCAGTATGCCCATCATATTATTCCCAGCATTATACATAGGATTTGTTGAATAATAGTTTCCTTAAGGAAAATTCATATTTTGTTGATGTCCATATGGGTTATTACGCTGGTTGATATAAGCTTGATTTCCCCAAGGATAATAATTCCCCCCTTGACTTAATTGAGTTTGAGAATGGGGTGCCTAAATGGATTGAGCGAGACCGGTTTGAGGGATCCCGCTAGCCACATAGTTGGTCGTCGACACTTGAATGCAATATGGAGGACTCAAGTCAATCAATGACTGTCTAGTTTGTCCTATAAATGGAGGGGAAACTATAATGCCCCCTGTTGGTATGTGCATGTTGGGAACGGTGCCCCCTGGCATTTGAACCTGGGGGTTTGAACTAAACCAAGGATTCCAACCAAAGGGGTTGTTGAAAGGATCTGTGATAATAGCACTATTTGGAGCACTTACTGAAGGTCCAGGAGTAGACAAAAAAGGGGCAAAAACTTGAATGTACTGGGTTCCACTCATATTGGGTGTAACTAAGTAGCTCGGACTTGGGACAATATGGTTAGTGGGGTTTATGATCAGGGATGTAGTACTGACTATCGACTGGGGAAATGGGGGTGGACCAAACTTTTCCACAAAAGCCCCTAAATCATTAGTCATCGATGGAATGGTGGGTGTAGGTATAGTGGAAGACATGGTGGGTAGAGGTGCAACTTGAATCAATAGCGATCCAAATTGATTAGTGATAGGAGGATTATAAAGAGGTACAAAACCTTCAGTGAAGAAATATTTTGATAATATTGAGTCTTGGGATGTATTGACTGGTTCAATGTTAGATACTGGAGACTGATTACCTAAAGATGGGTAACCTGACTTACCGAGGCTCAGTGGATCCTCCACAGTAAGAGGAGGAAGACCTTGTTGTCGCTGAGATTGACAATGAGGGCTGTATGTAACCCCGACGACTGATACATTTATCAAAAAAAATTATAGTAATATTGATTATAGTCTCAATGATAACAAACTAGCACCTAAAAAATAAAAAAATACTTTAAAAATTTAGTCAACAAACAGGGGATATGACTTTGTTTGATAACCACCATTTTCTGGAGATGAAACCTAGTATCGCAATGCATAAAAGAGAGAGTTGGCCAAATGTACAGTTATGATTACCTTTCATCTTCGCCCAAACCTCAAATTAAGGGGCCAAGTACTCTTGTGAAGACGAGCACCCTCCCAAAAACCAAAGACAGAGTAGGTTCGTCTATTTAGGTACCAGGGAAGCCTGCCCCAATCACCTTGTGTTTGTCCCTAAAAATTATCGCCACTATGGTTACCTCAAATCACACACATTATTGGGGGGACATGTTCGCAGACAGTACCCTATGTGGGTAGGATACTCGAGTCCCCGACTCAGCTCCGATACCCCCGAAGGGATCCCCAATACACAAAATACCCAAAGGAGATGTAATCAAATGTGAGCAACCTTCTTTCACATTCCAATGTTGTCTCACATTTAGCTCCGCTTTGACTGGAGTGGTCCTAGATAGTATGAGTGCAGTAGGATTTTCCCTCTTTAATGACACTAGTCTCGATTTTACGATCTTGGGCAGTTAAAACACAACTGCCTAACCCAAGATCCTAGCCTAGACTAATATGTGTGTTTACTCAAAAAATATTTGTTGATTGATTTTATTATGAGATAAATTTTAAATTTACTTTGTAAATGTCTTCGGAAGTGGTGTTGACATATGGAGTTTTGTGGGACTTTGACACAAAGCATGCAAAAAAATGCTTTTAATTTCACTTCAATGAATAAGTTATTTCTATAAGGAGCAAATTGTTAGGTGTGGAGCCTGATTATCTTCTGTATTCAAAGGTATTGCAGCATTGGACCCCAGTTCGAAATGGGGCGGCAACACTGCCCATAAAATATTTGCTGCAGGGGGGGTCCAGGGGGGGCAGCTGCGACCTTTGGGGAGCCCCCCCTGGCGGGGGGTTTTGGGCAGCGCCCCCGAAGCTAAGAATAGATGTAAAATTGCCTTGTAAAAGTATAGTAATTTCTAGTCAATCTGGGTTGTTCATTAAGCGAAGATCTGACGGTAGAGGTTATGTTTAATTTAGGGTTTTTTGCCCTAGAAGGCAACCCGTCACTATATATGAGGGAATTGTATTGCATCTATGTAGATCTGTATTCTGAGTGAGAAAGAGAGAGGATATTGAGAGCAAAGAGGGTGTTACAATAGATCTGTTGTAGGTTGTATCTCTTCAGTTTGTTGGATAATATAAAAGGAAGGACTGGTTGTTTCTCTGTGGACGTAGCCCAAATTGGGTGAACCACATATATCTGTGTCGCTCTTGTTTTATGCGTTTTCTGTGTTTATATTTCTGCAATATTTTATGTGTTCTATTGCTCTATAATATATAATTTTCTAACAATTGGTATCAGAGCCAAAGGTTTATTTGGCAGATAAACTCACAGAAAAGAAGGGTTCCTCGTTCGAGTGGGAGCAATGGCGGAAGATGGTAAGTTTAGGGTCGAGAAATTTAATGACCAAAACTTCTCACCGTGGAAGATGCAGATGGAAGATTATTTGTATTAGAAAGATCTGTACCTACCATTGGGCGGAAAAACAAAGATGCCGACGATTATGACAGATGAAGAATGGAACCTTCTCGATAGAAAGGCACTCGGAACAGTACAGTTGTGCCTCGCAGCATCGATTGCATTCAACATTTCAAAGGAAACAATGACAAAGGGTTTGATTAAGGCGTTGGCAAAACTATATGAAAAAACCTCGTCCTCAAACATGGTATTTCTTATGAAACGGTTATTTAATATGAAGATGTCGGAAGGTGGATCTGTTGCAGACCATTTAAATGATTTTAATACTGTTACAAGTCAGTTAAGTTTTGTAGGGGTAAACTTTGATGATGAAGTTAGAGCTTTGTTATTCTTGTGCTCATTGCCAGAAAGTTGAAATGGTTTAGTAATGGCCATTAGTAACTCTGTTTCTGGATCTAGTACTTTAAAGTTTAATGATGTTGTCGGTGCTATCCTTAGCGAGGAAATGTGACGGAAAAGCTTTAGTGAGACATCGGGTAATGCTTTAAGTGCAGAGTCTAGGGAAAGAAAAATGGAAAGAGGAAAGAGCTCAGGATATCGCAGTAAATCAAGGAAAGGTAGATCCAAGTCCAGATAGGAGATAATGTGCTGGAAATGCGGAAGGAAAGGACACCTAAAGAAATATTGTAGATCTCGGAAGGGGAAAGAAAGAGACGCACAACAAGAAAACAATCATGAAGCAAATGTGATAGGTGAGGTGTTACAAGATGCTTTGATTCTTTCTTTCGAAAATATTACTGATTCCTGGGTCATAGATTCAGGGGCCTCATTCCATGCCACACCTGATAAGAAATATTTTCATGACTTTGTTCAAGGAGATTTTGGACAAGTCCGTTTGGGTGATGATAAACCCTGTAAAATTGTTGGAATGGGTAAGGTTCTTGTAAAACAACAGAATGGAAACCAATGGCTACTAATTGAGGTAAGGCATGTTCCAGATTTGAAGAAAAATCTGATTTCAACAGGGCAGTTAGGCAGTGAAGGTTGTGTGACAAATTTCACAGATAAAGCTTGGAAGGTCACCAAAAGAGCCCTAGTAATAGCAAAAGGCGAAAAGGTTGGTACATTGTATTTATGCAATGGTATTTCTAACTCTGTTAATGCTTTAACTTCCAAAGGAGTAGATGCAGCATTATGGCATCATAGGCTCGGACACATGAGTGAGAAGGGGATGAAGTTTCTTCACTCAAGGAATTTGTTGGTGTCGGGGTTTGAGGAATGTTCAGTTTTGGAGCTTTCTGTCAAGATGTAGCATTTTTTATAGGAAAACAGAAGAGAGTCGAATTTTCTCGAAGAGTTGGAAAGAAAGAGAGAATAAACACATTAGAGCTTGTGCATACAGATTAGTGGGGAAACCGTGCTCAAGGTATCATCTCTCGGTGGCTCTCATTATTATGTTACTTTTATTGATGATGCAACTAGAAAACTTGGATTTATTGTATTAAGAATAAATCTGATGTATTTGATACTTTCAAGAAATGGAAAGCTTTGGTTGAGATTGAGACAGGAAAGAAATTGAAGTGTCCTAGATCAGACAATGGAGGTGAATATTGCAGCAAAGAGTTTGATAGGTATTGTTTAGAGCATGGAATTCGTAGAGAGAAGACAGTTCCAAGAACACCACAAATGGTGTGTCAGAAAGGATGAATAGAATAATCATGGAGCGTGCAAGGTGCATGAAATTGCATGTAAGATTGCCTTTACAATTTTGGGCAGATGTTGTAGATACTGTTGTTTATCTAATAAATAGAGGGCCTTCAAGTTCATTGGATGGTGGTGTTCCAGAGGAAGCATGGATAGGTAAAAAGGTAAACTACTCTTTTTTAAAGCCTTTTTGTTGTGAGGCCTTTGTGCATATTAATAAAGAAAATAGAACAAAGCTTGAGGCGAAGTCAAAGAAAGGTACCTTTATTGGATATGGTGTTAATGATTTTGGTTATCGCTTATATGATTATGAAAATCACAAGATCATTCGGAGTAGAGATGTAATATTCAATGAAAAGTTCTTGTATGAGAATCAATTGCAGGAAAAGAAGCAGGAAAACGAAAACAAGGAATACGCAGTTCTTGATGAAATCACTAAAAAAGTAAAGGTTCTTGAAAATAATAATAATCAACAACCACAACAACAGCAACCACCACAACAGCAACAGGAAACCCAAACACCTGAAAGTGGTGTTAGAAGATCTACCAGGATAAGTATACCCCTTGAACGACACTCTCCTTCATTATATTATTTATTGTTGACTGATTTTGGTGAACTCGAACGTTATGAAGAAGCAATGCAAGTTGAAATCAGGAAGAAGTGGGAGCTAGCCATGGAAGAAGAGATGGACCCCTTAATGCATAACTAGAATTGGTACTTAGTGAGGTTTCCTGCAAGTAAAACTACATTGCAGAATAAATGGGTTTACAGGCTGAAGGAAGAAGATGGAGGAAAACAAAGGTACAAACCTAGACTTGTGGTGAAGGGGTTTGCACATAAGAAAGGTATTGATTTTGATGAAATATTTTCTCCTGTTGTTAAAATGACTTCAATTA
>APFE031640819.1:494-46680 GCA_000404065.3 Pinus taeda
TAAGCATTCCAGAGTTGTTGGTCATCCTTAAACCATCACAGGTTGAGACTTCCCTTTCAGGTTGAAGTTTTACCTTTTATGCAGGGTGAGACCTCCCTTTTATGGTTGAAGGTTTCCCTCTTTAAAACAATAGGATCACTTCCTCTAGCAAAAAACTTCAGTTTCTTGCCAGTTTTGGAAGAGTTCCGGGAACTGCACTAAGTGTTCTAGTGTTGGTGGCCATCCATAAACCACCGCCCTTTATACCAACATTTTAGAGAGCACATTCAGCCTAGTGCTGCAATGCATTTTTGCACATTTTGTATTACAGCTCTCTTCTTGGACTCATACATAACCCTTCGGATTAAGGGCGGGAATGTTGGACACCTAATCCTCAATGGGTTAGTGTGGAAGCTGAATGGACAAAATGAGTCCAAGAGACCTTGGGATGTGAATTCCAACAGTCACATAATGTACTATAAATGTATATCATTTGTCAATAAAAATAGTATTGCATGTTTTATCTTTGATATCTCTCTCGCTGTCCATGTGTGTTTAACAGTTGCAGATCTCCCATTCTCTTACTTAACTATTGTTGAACATTCAAAATATGGCCAAATTCTTCCTTGTTCCATTTCCGAATTTTGTGTTTGAGTTCCTTCAACTTTAGTTTGAAGGTGTGCATTTAGTTCCTCCCTTGCTCTTTACTTTTCCTCCACCATTCCTCATTTTTTTAGGAGATCAGGGTTTCTTAACCAGAAATCCTCAAATTAGAATGGGTGATTCTTAGGTTGCACCTTCAAATATGCTTCCAGTCTTATCGGCTAGTGGTATGATCCCATGCATGGGAGTATCGAGGCTTCCATGACTATGTCCCTTCTTATGGATTGTTATGAAATCAAGTATCTTTCTAGGCGGGAGGCGATTTGGTGGCTTCCTCCCCTCCTATTATTCCAAGTATAAACTCCATTTATCGTTGGTAAATCTACTAAGTGGAGCTCTGCTATGAGGTCTCCAAAGACTTCCATATCATCTCATGTTCTTCTCATTCCTCCCTTTTTCTCAGCAAGAGAGGTTATCATATTAAAGTATCCTCCTATATCCCATAAATCATCTAGGTATAAGTTCCTTAGTTTTGTCAGATCTTGAAGAAATTCCATTTTTTCTCTTGGGATGTGGGGTCCATAGACCCCTGTGAGCAATATCCATTCTCTGGATCCTTTATGCCGTAAATTGCTTGAGAGTATTTTCGGTAGACTGATCCATTCATCGAACATTATATCCCCAGGGTTCCATAGGATAGCAAGCCCTCTTGCACTGCCATTTGCATCCTAAGCCATTACTTGGTAGTGGGGTTTAAAATTTTCCAAAATTTCCTTTAGCTTTCTTTCGTTGATCTTTGTCTCTTGTATTATCATTATGCTAGGCTTACCTTTCTTTAGTCTCTCTTTAAGATACCTTTGTTTTTCTCTGTTGTTGAGGCCTCTTATACTCCAGGATGTAATGATCATTTCAACAATTTGGGGGGTTGGTGAAATACCTTTGACAATGGTACTACCGTTCCGTAGTTTACTAATAACTCCCCAACCATCTAGATGGACTCATTCAAAGTTCTTCATCCCCGCTTCTTGCCCCCTTCTCCTTGAGTTCCTGGATCATAGACTTGGTTGGCTTGGGACCCTAGATGTTCTAGTTGAACTATGATAGTTGTACCCTGTTTGGCCTTGTATTGTTGGAAGGTTTCCTTATATAATTGTTTTTAGTCTTCTGGGATGAAACGTTCATCCAAATTCCGCCATTCTTGTAGTAAGTGTTTCATTACATGTTCCTCTACACTGAGATGTTCCTTCTGATTATCAATCTCCATATGGGCCTACTCCATTATTTGTATAGGATTTTCTTTTCCTTGAGGTTCCATTTCCGCTTTTGTTTTTGGATTTCTACCTTTGAAGGGAGTTTTTGGGGGTCTTCCATTTCCATTTGATTGTCTCGGGTTGTCACTTCTTCCTTCTCCTCCTGTAGTACTTCAAACCGGTTCTGATTACGGTGCTCTTTTTCATTATGTGCAACTCTCTGGTTCCTAGTATGTTGCTAATTTCTTTTTCATCAGTGAACCTCCTAGAATCCTTCCCCATCTTCTCTTTCCCTCATTTCCCCTCCTTTTTTCTCCACTATAAGGCTTTAATTCTGGTTTAGCGAGCAAGCTCGATACAAGTGTCCATATTCATGGTAGCACCAACATTTGAAGGGGATATGCTCATAGTCCAAGGGATGTTTCTAGACCTCATCTTGATATTCCAGTTCTATGAAATCTGGCAATGGCTTCGTAATGCTAATGTAGATGCAATTTATAGCATAGGAGGTGTACCATCCATGTTGTGTAGAGTTTACAACCTTGACAAAGGTTCCAATGGAGTTTCCAATACCTTCTAGTATTTATAGATCCCATAAGTCCATTGGGATGGAAAATAGCCAGACCAAAATTGGAGCAACGAGGAGCTTCTCGTGATCTGGGTTGTAGCATTCCTCCCAGTGTCTTATGAAAAGCCCTGTGTTGTTGAAAAAATAGGGCCCTCAAAAACCCTCTCTTTGTCCTCTAGACTAGAAAACATGACTATGAAGAATCCTTTTGCTCTCAGTTTAATATCTATGTGACCTTTTAGTTGCCATATTTGTTAGATCCATTTAATCAACTCCTTTTCTGTTGGCCATGCTCCAATGAATTTGTAGATGAGGGCATGATCCTTCAGATATTTTTTGTATTCCTCTAGCTTGTTATTGGCAATAAAAAATCTTGGTTTCTTGGTAGCCCGTGGTAGGCATTGAATTCCCAGACCTCCTTGCCATTATGCTCCCAAAACTGGAGGTCTTTTCCCACGGTTATCGTTGTTTTCTATTGCCACTCTGTGCTGGCTGGATTTCCCTGTCATTATGTTTCAATAGGAGGGGATCTCCCCCCTTGCTTGGGCACTCATGGCCCCGATCCATAGGTCTGTCATACACTGCAGAGTCCCTTCTGCTCATTGAATTCTACAGGTTTGTCAGTGTTTTTTGGTTGAAACCCTAGCCTCCATCTACTCCCTTAACGTAATGGCCCTCAGAGTGAAAAGATCTTTGATCCCTCTCGGCGCTTGGTAAATCCAGAACTAAAAGAAATTTAGGCTAGTTTATCCTAAATTATATGTAGAATAATGAAACTTGATCTTCAATAGTATATAGAATAATAGAACTTAATTGATTGTTATAATGATGTAACTTTAAGGTAAATCTATAATGATATAACTAGAAAGCACATATGCTAACCAAATTAATTAATTAAACTATTCAAAATGAGTATGGCATACCAAACGTGAGAGGAGAATTCTTAATTAAATAAATAATGAGTTATTATATCATAACATATGATTACTTGCTTTAACATAAAGATGTTTTCAATGGGAATGAATTATGTTTTTTTTAAATAGCGAAATCATTGTATAATGTATTATTCCATCATTTTATAAAAGTATGATAACTTTAAGATAAAACATGAAAATATATGCTGATCAATTTATATATATATATTATATATATATATATATATATATATATATATATATATAATATATATATATATATATATATATATATCTATATCTATATCTTATATCTATATCTTAATCTTATATCTATATCTATATTATTATTATATATATATATATATATTATATTAAATTTAATTTTATATTTTTATATTTTATGATCATTTTATTTTTTTGATAAACAGTATAGAAAGGGAACTTAGTGATTGGTGTTTTTTTTTGAGATAACATGTTAGTGGGTTTATTTCAATCATCTATATATAAAGTTCATCACCTTTTAGTATCAAAAATCAATCCATATTTCTATACATTCCCATCGTATTTATTTTAAGATATTAGGTAAAGATTATGAAAATGGAAACTATTCAAAATGAAAATGGCACACCACCAGAAAGAAGAGGCGTGTTCTTAGGTTAAAGAAATATTGAATTATTATATCATACCATATAATTAATTGTTTTAAAAGATAAAGATTTTTTCAATGGGAATGAATTAAATTTTTCAAAAATAGAGAAATCATTATATCATGTATTATTCAATCATTTTTTATTAAAAATTTCGTAACTTTAAGATAAAATATGAAAATATATGTGAATAAATCACATAATCATTTATATTGTAAATTTAATCTCTATATTTTTATATTTTATGACTTTTTTAAAGTTTTGGATAAACAATATAAAAACAGAAGTTAATAATTAGTGTATTTCTTTAGGATAACATGTTAGTGGGTGTACTACAATCATCTATACATAAATATTATCACCTTTTAGTATGATGAATTCAATCCCTATTTCTATACATTCCCATGGTATTTATTTTAAGGGATTAGGTAAATATTATGAAAATGAAAATGAATTTTTCCTCTTCAAGGACAACTTGAAGGCAATGTGAATAAGTTTGAATATACAATGTCACAATTTCATTTTTTTATTTTTAGATAGGGCCTTTAAGTACACCAATATTATTTCAAAACACAATGATCATCACTTTTTAATGTTATAAGCTTGTCCACCTCTAAGTGGGACCACTAAGTGCTAAGTGCCTCGTTACTACTTTTAAGACAATGAACAAATATCCTAAGAAATACAATATCAACCATTGTGATTAAGTGCCTCATTACTACTTTTAAGACAATGAACAAATATCCCAAGGAATACAATATCAACCAATGTAAAAAAAAAAAAAAAATTATTAATTTTTTTCCAAAAAAAATACAGAAACACATAAATTCCAAATATATACACTCAATCATCACTATCTAAAATTATAATTTTAGTTTCTGCTTTTGAATACCTTACAAAGATTTAAATATTATAAATAAAACCAAAATCCATTAAATAAACCCTCTCATCACTATTAATATTAACACAACAAATAAATAATAAAACTAAAATTTGTGAAAACAAATTTCTAGCCATTAAAATAGACATTTTTATATTATAAATAAAACAAAATTTTATAAAAATAAAACCTTTAATAAAACTCAATTCTTAGTAAAACCAATCAAATACAACTCCTTACTATTATTTTCAATAATCCCAAACACTGTAAAATTTATAACAATAAAACTAAACACCAGTGATCCTAATAGTCCCATACACCTTTTAAAATCCATTATAATAAAGTCTACCATTTATAAATTTCAGCATTCCCAAATATCTAAGAAAAAATAGTGGCATAAATCAGGACAATTTAATAAAATGATTTCTATTCATATGGAATTTATGAGTTTTTTAATATAATTTTAATTAATTATAATATTAATTAAATTTATTTTATTGATAAATTTATTGAGTATTGAAAAAAGTCAAATTTCTTGAGATTGTAATTTTTTTAAAATTGACAGAGATTTGATACTTCTAAATCCAAAATTAAATTTAAAAAAATTAAACTAAAAAAATAAATAAATTAATTATTATTATTAATTACAATTATATTTTTTTCAAAAGAAAAAACCATTAAATTTCATATCAATATAAATTATTTTCTTAAATTTCCTTTTATGTTCACTATTGTTCTAGGTTTTTGGGAATGTTAAATAAATAATGAGTTATTATATTATAACATATCATTAGTTGCTTTAACGTAAAAAGATGTTTTCAGTGGGAATGAATTAGTTTTTTTTTTTAAATAAGGAAATCATTTTTATATATTATTAAATTTTATAAAAATATAATAATTAAGATAAAAAATATGAAAATATGTGTAAATTATTCATATAATATGTGTATTGTAAATTTAATTTTTAATTTTTTATATTTTATGTTATTTTAAATTTTTGGATAAATAATATAAAAAAGAAATTGTTGTTTTCCTTTTTATTATGGATAATATATTAATGGGTATACTTCAATCATCTATACATAAAGATTATCAATTTTTATTATCATAAATTCAATTTTTAGGTAAAAATTATGAAAATGGAAACTATTCAAAATGAAGATGATATATCAAAGGGAGAGGAGCATTCTTATGCTAAACAAATAGTGAGTTTTTTTTTTTCCTGGTGGTTCACGGAACATCCGTGGTCAGGGGGTGCAGGCGGTGCACGCTACGTCCACGTAAATTCTAAGGTTGATCTCTAGGATCAAACCCCTCGGCCAGGCGGTGCAGGCTACGTCCACGTAAATTCTAAGGCTGATCTATACGTCCACGTAAATTCTAAGGTTGATCTCTAGGATCAAACATCCGTGGTTAGGGGTGCAGGCGGTGCAGGCTACGTCCACGTAAATTCTAAGGCTGATCTCTAGGATCAAACCGCTCGGCCAAGCGGTGCAGGCTACGTCCACGTAAATTCTAAGGTTGATCTCTAGGATCTACATCCACGTAAATTCTAAGGTTGATCTCTAGGATCAAACCCCTCGGCCAAGCGGTGCAGGCTACGTCCACGTAAATTCTAAGGCTGATCTCTAGGATCAAACATCCGTGGTCAGGGGGTGCAGGCGGTGCAGGCTACGTCCACGTAAATTCTAAGGCTGATCTCTAGGATCAAACCGCTCGGCGAGGCGGTGCAGGCTACGTCCACGTAAATTCTAAGGTTGATCTCTAGGATCAAACCCCTCAGCCATCATAGACCTGACCCCAAGGGCTTCAGGTAGAATCGACCGTGTGACCTCCCGTTTTGGCGAGGCACGACTTGACAAGTTGGGCTAACCCTTGGGGCTTAAACAAATAGTGAGTTATTATATCATAACATATATTTAGTTGCTTTAACATAAATATGTTTTTAGTGAGAATGAATTAAGTTTTTCTAAAATAGAGAAATCATTGTATCATGTATTATTCAATATTTTTTAAATAAAAATTTGGTAACTTTAAGATAAAATATAAAAATATATGTGAATCAACTGCATATATCCATGGGTCATCATCTATATTTTATATTCATTCTCTAATTTCTACTATTTTTATGGTCATTTTAAAGTTTTAGATATAGACTATAAGAAGGGAACTTAGTTATTGATGTTTTTCTTTAGGATAACATGTTAGTGGGTATACTTCAACCATCTATACATAAATATTATCATCTTTTAGTATCATAATTTCAATCTTTATTTCTATATATTCCCATTGTATTTATTTTAAAGTATTAAATAAATATTATGAAAATGAAACCCACTGAATTTTGTCCTCTTCTGGGAGAATTTCAAAGACAATGTGAATAAGTTTGAACATACAATATCAGAATTCCATTTCTTTTAGATAGGGCTTTTAAGTACACCAATACTATTTCAAAATACAATGATTATCTCTTTTTAATGTTATAAGCTAGTCCTCTACCTCTATGTGGGACCTCTATGGGCCTCATTACTACTTTTAAGATAATAGACAAATATTAAAAAAATACAATAGTAACAATGTAACAAAAAATTTCATTATTAATTTCCACCTTCGGAAAAATATATACTCTCAATCATCACTATCAAATGTCATCATTTTAATTTCTACTTTTGAATACCTTACCCAAAAAAAAAACTTATATATTATAAATAAAACCAAAATCCATGAAATAAAATCTCCAATCACTATTAGTATTAACACTTTAAAGTGAAAAATAAATAATAAAATAAACACTTTAATATTACAAATAAAACCAAATTTTATAAAAATGAAACATTTAATAAAATTCAAT
The DNA here is from genome assembly GCA_000404065.3 of Pinus taeda. Taxonomy (NCBI): domain Eukaryota; kingdom Viridiplantae; phylum Streptophyta; class Pinopsida; order Pinales; family Pinaceae; genus Pinus; species Pinus taeda. The sequence goes on from APFE031640819.1 coordinate 8,190, forward strand.
ACCCAATAAAAATAAAAATCCTTCCTATTATTTTCAATAATCCCAAAACATTTATAAAATTTATAACAATAAAACTAAACACCATTAATCCAATAATAATATACATCTTTTAAAATCCATCACAATAAATTCTACCATTATTTATTTCAACCTTCCACAATACCTAGAATAATAGTGAAATAAATATAGTACAATTTAATAAAATAAAATAAATAATTATATATATATATATTAAATCAATAAAATTTATATCAAAAAGTGTCTTAACAAAACACCACATTATTATTTATCTAAAACTCTTTAAACATATTTTAATATAACAAAACTAATTAATTTTTTATAAATTTTTAAACCAAAAAAAACAAACCGATATTAAAGATTTTCCATCCTATGTACCTTAACATATTAATGAAACCCTTTTCCATTAATAAGCATTTAAATATCCAACAACAATTCATTAAACATTTTCCATCCTATGTACCTTCACATATTAATGAAACTCTTTTCAATTAATAAGCATTTAAATATCAACAACAATTCATTAAACTATGTATCAGACTTATTAATTCTTATATTACCATACTTAACCGAATTTTCTATAAATTACGTATCAGCCTTTCATTTTGTTGAACGTTGGTCCCCCTCCTTACCAACTCCTGTTTGCTTTTTCGCACCAGTTCTTTTCTTTCTCTGTCTTCATTTTTGTTTGTATTTGATCTAACTCACAACGCGCATGCCCATTTTACTGTTGATGATCTCTGCTGATCGAAGATTCTGAAATAATCGAGGCAATGCAGCTCAATAAAAACGCAAAACTCTGATGACTTTACATGGATAAACCAACGATTGACAACAACGCAATAGCTATGGTACCTGTGCGTTGAAAGCTTGAAAGTGCTGTCTGCTAGTTTGTGGTTTGTGGTCAGTGGACACATAATGGTTCTACACTCAATACCCCCCTGATTGGGTTGGAGCATTCTATAAAGCAAACCATACCAGGGATTGAGGAAATTAAGAGGGTAAGGCAATTATTGTAAGGAAGGCGAAGAGAGCTTTGGACTTCAATATTTTAGGTCAATGATGAGTGAAGACGAGTATCACTGCATATTACAAAGAAAATGCAACATTATTTATGGGTCTTTCTGTAAAATTCATGGCGTTCTCTGTAAGTTTTGTGGAGGCTGGTCGATTAGTTATATTTTCCATGCATTTCGAGTACTTTGTGAGCAAATTACGAGCATCAAGAAGAAGACGACAACGCCTGCAAGTCATGGGAAGGCAGTAATTACATGGCGCTATATAGCGGTCAAAAATCTACAAGTAAATACACATTTCAATAACTGATTACAGGTTTATATGGAGTGGAGGATAGTAACATATATGGAGACGAGGATAGTTTATGAATGGGTGTATGTGTATATGGAGAGGAGGATAGTTTACATGGGTGTATTGTTAAGGTATTTTTTAATAGTTATTTGTTTTATATCTGGGAATGTAAATATGGATGTTCAATCTTAATGATAACTTTCTCCCTGGGTTCCAGTCTCAGACACGATTTAAATGTAATAATCTCCATAAAAAGTCTTAGACAAGATTACGTTGAAAAATCTCTATAAAAAAATTATGTATAGCTATGCCAAGCTTCTTCAGTACTGAAAAAAAAGAGAAGATAGATATTCAATCTGTATAATAATAGTGAAAATGAACCTAATTGTAAATTCCTCAGAAAACCTGAAAGCTGATTGTAAATGAAAATAAATCTAGCAGCGTTTCAGTATGATAATTCCTCTGTTCATATACTCAAGCTATGTTTGTCTGTAAGTTGAGTGAAATATAAGAATTTAATCTTAAGACGGTTGATAATTCCATTACGTTGGTTTATCTCCCTGTTGATAACCACTGGTTTTGGTTTGTTTTTTTAGATCTACATACTTATCTCAGCATTGGCAATAACGGATTGTCAACCAGTGTCTGCTGTAAGAGCAGCCGGCTCTTTGAAATTGAGATAAGTGTAGGACGACTAGAAATTTTGTACAGTAGCCATAACGTTATTTTATGGGTTTTAGCGGCCGATCTTTTCGCTTGATTCTTGAAACAACAAATTTTTTTTAGTATATATAGTTTCTATCTAAATGCCGATAAGTTGTTTACAGAAATATCTTGCATATCTTAGCAAATTTTTAATTCAAACTTGATCACAAATATAAACAAGGGAGGCTGCGAACCAGCAAATCCCTGCAGTGGGCGAAGAGAAAACAAGGAATGAGAGCCAGAGACTATGAAGGATCACATGACTGGAAAGATCAGGCAAACAATGTGTGTACATTCTACCAGCGAGGAGTTAGCTCTTTATGGAAGTCGGTGTAGATATGATCATGTGAAGGTGTCTCACCCTGAAAAGTTAACCTTGAATTTTGCAGTGCCGTTGAATTAAGCAGCTTCGTTAAGGGTTCGGCTTAGATTGCTGGCTGGGGAACATGTTGAAAATCAATCAGAATACTGAAGATGAAATTGCTTAACCATTGCGTAAACGGGGAATTGAAAAGGGCTAGAGCAGTGTATGAGACCCGCACTTCCCAAAAGGAGAAGCAGAAGATTGAAGAGTTAGAGGTCATAGTGAGAGCGAAGAAGAAAAGAGTCTGGAACCGCAGGAGGTGGAAAAGGAAGTGGACTGGGTGCAAGACCCTGACACAGTCACAACACTGACTACGCAATTTGTGAGAACCCAAATAGAAATGTGGAGAATGAAGACAACGTTGGCCAAAGCCATCAGCGTGCAAGGGGACTATGCCAACCAGGTGAGGCAAGCCCAACAGACAATTGCGGTTATTAATGAGGAACACACGGCCATTCTGGAAGGGTTGGATTTCAAAATAAGCAGCCTTGAACAGCAACTCGATACGGTCTTGAAAAAACTCTCTGTTCTTATCAGTCTTCTGAGGCACACCATCAATCAGGATGCCCGAAATGCAGGGGAAACTACGGAGGGGCTCAAAAGAGCTCACCTAAGTGCTCTTCCCTCGCCTTCTCAGGCAGGCCAGGCCAAGGCGTCAGCAGCGCAGGATAACTCCAAAAACTATATCGTCCTGGACACCTACTGAATCTCTGCAATTTGTTTTGAATGCTTTCTGGTGGTTTTGTCTTGTTACTTATGTCTATGGTTTTTTGGTCGGTTTTTGGAAGGGGCTACTCTTCTACTGCCCTTAGACCTGTATGTAATCGAACTGATGTAATGGTTATTTTGGATGATCCCCATTCCTCTACTGCCCTGCGTGGTGCGCTCTGGGGTTCAATGGTTATAGATATGGTCAACGATAAGTAGAAAGAGGTCTGTAACTGCTCTGGCAGTTTTTTGTATACTATGTATTTTCATCTAATATAACAAGCTGATTTACAAAAAAAGAAAAGTAATTTATGAAAAAGTCAATACTGAAAGCACTAACACCTACAGAGAATAACGAATGTTCTGAACAGATGACAAGAAAAGAGATATAATGACAGATGACAAGAAAAGAGATATAATGAAAAACCACGCCTGCTGCCACCCCTCTTCCCCATCCCCGCGACCCCTCGAAGAATAACTGCCTTATCCATACGGGTGATTTCCTCTCTCTACAATTGAGAGACTTGCTTGCGCCTCCTTGCTCTTCTCACTCATCAGGGTGAGCAATAAATAACCCGAGGAAATAAGCAAGCCTTACCCAAAAGTAAGGGAGTAGTCTACAAGGCGGAAAAATTGCCAGGTTAAAAATGGTTGGAATTCAAGTAAAATAATTTCAAAAAATCTTGTAGAGGTAGTGTTTGAATTTTATTTTTGATGGTGGAAATGGATTCAGCACCATCAAATTAGGACACTTAAAATTTTGAAGTTTAACAAGTATAACTTAGATTTACAAAAATCTTCACTGAATTTTCTTTAAATATACTCTTAATTTTCATAACTTTCCAAACAATTCCTCCTACTAATTAAACTACTCAAAAAAATAAGTGTAACCCTCCCTTACAATTAGTTCAATTTCTCAGGATTTACAAGACAAATATTCACGAGAAAAGTGTACAATTCTCTTAAACTTTTATTCCTATAGTACTGTAGCACATTTTTCTTGCTGTACAACACTTTACATTAAACCTCTTGGAAAAACACTATTTAAGCCTGAAAAAGCTAATTGCTTAGTTAGTGAAATTGATTACACATGATTAAGTTAATACCAAATGTGTGAATCACACGCAGTGATGAAATAAGCATAACTATTATTAGTCTATGAAAAGGGAAACTATAGTTATGATTACTTATAATTAATTCCTTCTATGTACTCAGATTTACTAGTGTCGTTAACTGCTTTCTACTATGGAATTGAATTATCCCAGGGCACAGCAATAGAGTGGATTAGTTGTTCATAGTAATTAACGATGTCACAACAAGAGTATGAGTTAAGTCATAACCTTGTATCAATATGATTGATTTCGTAATCTTGGTCATGGAAACAGTGCGTTACCTATACCACTCTAACAAGTAAAGACATTTATATTAGTCAAAAGTCATCACCTTGTATCAATATGATTGATTTCGTAATCATGGTCATGGAAACAGTGCGTTACCTATACCACTGTAGCAAGTAAATACATTTATATTAGTCAAAAGTCATCTGCAATAATTCCACGTCAAAAAGGGTAGTGGGGTTATGGCCCTTATATATATTCAGATTAACCAATATTGCCCAATGCATGCCTGTTTTCGATGTAGAGCACGACCAAGATGACTCTGGACATTAAGAAATTACCATTTCTTTGGTTAATGCATAAATTAGAGTGGGATATAACGCCCATAATATACGAGTGAATATATTTAGTAACACTTAGGTTTAGTAAAAGGTGCTTGGGTAATGAAACATGTTAGTGTAAATACTCTGAGAAACTTTACTAAGATTCTTTAGGAAGCTAATCTAGCTAATCATATGACTATGGCATATGGTAAATCTAGATTTATGGTATTCTTATTAGTGTTTAAAGATTTGGCCGGCTTGAAACCAATTTGGCCGAGTTGGTCTGAGTTAAGGTCTCACTGGGTCGACTCGGCCAGTGAACCAGTTTAGTCGGCCAAGTTGTTTAACAACTCGGCTGGCTCGGCCGAGTCTGAGCCTACTTGGATTAGTTGGATGATAGTGGTCTGTGAATTAAAAACACTGATTTTTTTTTTTTTTTTTGGCTTTTTGGGAACTCCAAGGTTTTCACAATGATACTTTAATGGTTTTTTGTCCCTAAATAAGTTTATCTCGCTTGATCTTGAAAGGTTTGTTTAGGTGGTATCACATATGTAGTAGAGATTCCTTAAGAGATGCTTCATTCTTCTTCAAAGCCTTCCAATATGTTCTTTGCCCTTTTCATAAAGCAAACCTAACTTTGTGGCCCCAACCTTGGCCTTCCAAAGATGGGCATCGAGCCTTGAGTTGATTCCACGGGATGCTACACCCCTTGATGAACCTCCAAATGTTAAAACACTAAACTTAAAAGCTTGGAAGTTGGGCTATTTGATGATATGCCCAAATGGACTGAAGATGCCCCCTGCCTGGCCTTGACCCTATTTTGGTGGATGGTGCCTTCTTCCAAAGCACAAATGAGGATGGTTATCATTGAGATGACTTAGGATGACTAGCACATCCCTTTTTGATGCCAAAGCTTACCCTTAGGGATGCCATGTCACTCACATGCTTGAAAAGGGTGACATAGGGTCTCTCCTAGATGACATCATGGTGGAGGATGCACCTTTTGAAGATGTACACATGCACTTTGGGACTTTCTTGAAGTGAGGAACACTCTTGGACCCTTATATTAATTAGTTATTTAATGACTTACAATTTATTTTGGAGGATAATGCCATTTCTAGCCTCCTTGGTTATGTGTTTTTGTTTTGATCTCTATATCATCATCATGTATGTATTGGACAGTGCACTAGGTGCCATTTTTATATAATGGATATATTCATGAGCCTACTTTGATCATGTGTTGTCTTCTATCTATATTCTAATGCTATGTGTTTGAAAACATGAATGAAAATCTTTAAAATTATGTTTTTTTATAAGAAAATAAATATTTAATGTATTTTTTTCAACAACCAAGTCATTGAAATCGAACCGACCGAGTCGATACCGATTCGAAGTCAGAGTTGGTGTCGACCCTCAGCCGAGTCGGAGTTGGAGTCAGAGTTTTAAAACATTGACTCTTATACGAGTTAATTAAAGTGTAAATTGGTCGCTTAGTACTAAGCAATATGCCTTATTAGAAAAACATGAACATAGAAGCAATCACGCATAATGTTTGATCTAGTCAACAGCTAAGTTGTCGAGCTAATAAAGTGATGCTCTTGGACTTTTAAGAGCTTACATTAACAAGTATTCCTAGGTGTAAGCTCATGCACTACTTCAAATATGTATATATGGACTAACAATGAGTAATCTTAATAGCTTGGATTTCATGGTTATATTCTTGATCTACTTGAATATAAAGGTAAATCAGAGTAAATGGTGTATTGGTATTATCCATGTAGTTGAATAAAATACTAGTACCTTGTAGTAAGAATTCCAGACCCTTGTTGTTTGACCGTGTTAAGCTTAAGTTGGTTCACCTGGTATTATTTAGATATTAAGCAAGAGTAATATTTTATAGATTGAGCTTTATGTGATAGTCTAATTACTCTTGTTGCCATGATTAATTAGTACTTAGTTTTAGTTTGACTATTTAGAGTGAGCATGTATTTAAGAGTTGGATTGTCTTATAAGTAGATACACTTCATACCGACATATCAACGTAGAATCATGGGATATGGGGTAGTAAACATCCAACTAAGCCTTATAATAGCACTGATTATTAGTATATTGTTATCTATCTATGCTAGTACAAGAGTATAATACTAATTTAGCAATACCCTTGAGCATATATATCAAGAGGTTAAGCATGTTAGTGAAAAAGTGCTTGGTTGACATAGATACCCTTATGATTTACGAGCTACTGAATAGAATTAGGCTTACTAATTAAGATTATGGCCTATCCAAATTTTGAAGGTATTGTAGAGTCCATTAAGTTGGTTCAGTCACCCATTAGGTATATAATAGGATTGATGAAATGATTTGTGCCACAACTCGTGATATAGAAGAGTCAACAGATGATTGAATTTTCCGTGTATGAGATGGACCATTTCACTTTACTCAACACACTAGGCATGTGTTCAATTATCACCACTACAATTATAAGCTTTAGGTTGATGATTCACAATGCTATGAGTGTAACCTATAGAGGTAAGTTAGAAATGAAAGAAGTTACAAAAGAAGTTCCAAACCAATGATGGGCATGTTTAATTTTAAAATAGACATATAAACATATAACTTTCAGAGCCAGAAGGGTTGAAATTAGTCGAGAGTATCAACCATATGGTTGTAATTAGCAGAGTGTTGTGATTAGTTGGAAATAGTGAAATAAGATGTGTCTATTATTATACAAAATGAAGGAAGGAAAAGACTTGACTTATCACGCGGAGCTTGCATGAATTTCATGTTTCCCTTGAGTTCTCCATTAGTCACCACACTTGGATCATCTACCTCGCTTACTGGTACAAGTTTACCATACCAACCTTACCTTTCCTTCACGAACCTTATCTTTCTTTCCTAGTGTGAATGAACCCATGTTGTATAACAATGATTTTGGTTACAGAATGCTCAAAATCTTTGAATTCAAGTCCAAGTGATCCCAGGTGAGGTGAGGCGAGGTGATGCACTAGGGCTCGGTCATTTGGATTAAGGAAGTGCATTTAATATTTAATATAGCCTTCATGATTGTGTTGTTTTTATGTTTCTTAAACGGAACAAGCATTACATCCCCTCTTTTCCCAAGCAAGAAATCCTCAAAAGCCTTGCATCAGTGGAGCTCAAAGTAGATTGTTGAAAGGTAAGAGACAGATAAAGCGATCAAGAGAAAGAAAGAACATCTCGTTCCATCCTTTCCCCCCTCCTCTGGTATACGATTTCGCGTGATTTTTCGAGAGAAAACGCCTACAAATTAGTCAATTCATTTGCCTCGTCTACCAAGTTTGCAGGATTCACCGAGAGAAAATTGTTCAGTAGCAGGCCATCATCTTCTAGAAAGTCCCCTCGAAGTCGGTTGTATCCTTGTTGTAATTCATTCAAAAGTAAAACATGATAACATCATGGTGTCAAAGATCGAATATGAAGATGATGGTCCTTGTAGAGTAGAGAAGCGACACTTGAATTGTGTAAATGAGTGTGAATATATCAAATCACATCATGGCTAGTGTAGTTCCAAAGGATTTATCTAGTATATAGAGTTCTTCTACTGTGCATGTGAAGGATGGGAAATTATCTTCTAATAATGTTGGTTGTGTGGCTTGTGGAATTTTTATATATGTTCCCCTCCAATGTGCCATGCCCCCTCCTCCTCGGGAAGAGAAGATGAGTACATCCCAACCATATGAATATGCATATATTGATGTCAAAATCACTACACAAGAAGTTACGAAGCCATTTCCTATTGAAATTGTGGAGTTTCCACCGAATAAAGTCATCGTTAATTCAAAGAAGGAGGTTGTTCAGGGCACACTGCCCTCTTGCCACCAATGTCACCTGGATAGAAGCCTGGTGATCCTGTTTCGTTGCTTTAGTGCATTATTTCTTGATAAATGTAGGAGGTTTGCGTGGCCTTGAACTTAAAGGTCTCTTCTCTCTATAAATGGAAGAGAACGTTTGGTAGTGGTGGAGGGATATATAGGCTGACAATGACGAGGGTAGTAATGAACATAAATGCAGGGTATCCTACAAAGCCTACAAGAACAAAAGAGTTCACAAGCCAAAAAGAAAATAACAAGGAGTAGGGAATTTCAACACACAGTAAATCATATATTGTTGGGTAATCTAAGGAACCTTGTTTACTTTAAATTTTACTCTTTAAATATATATATTTGCATAACAACATTTGCATCGTTGTTATGTAGTTTCACAATCTTCTTTGGCTTTTGTATACAGCCTTCTTTGGCTTCTATATATAACTAGTAGCTAGGAACAACATGAACATGAAATATGCCTTTTAAATTTATATGGTTACAATTTCGATTTGAATGTGTATTTTCTTCATTTGTATCCCGTGCTGGATATTTTCTGGATGACAGTTTCATGAACTTTATGATTTCCATTAATGATGCGATTTCCATTAAGATTATTTTGAATTCAGTACAGAATAATCCATGTTAGAGCTTTAGCTGATGTCACATTCACTAAACCTTGCCCTGTATTCTTTGCTTCCTTTCTATTTCTAATATGGTTGTCTTGTTTGTGTTCAAGATCTAGTTTAGTCTTTTTAGTTTGAACATAAAGCATCCACTGCTACATGCCCTGATACACTCGGGAAAGAAGGATGGAAGCATGGAAATCGTCGATACACCATTAGGCCCCTCTACTCACCTATTGGAGCTATTGATTGGTCAAACAGACCAGATCACATTACTATAGGGGTTTTTATTGATCCCTAACTGGCCCTCGAATTAATATGTATCTTTACGAGCCCTGACATGGCATAGATCTATCAACAGAGGGAGGGTGATTATCTAGGTTTAAATGTAAGATTTAACTTTGTCTCCTATTAGTATAGAGCTATTCTTTATGCCTGATTCTCTTTCTAACTAGATTTAGATATGTTATTGTTGTAGTTCAACGAAATGAAACTTATTATTGTAAGTTAGCCTCAACATTAGTGATAAGAAATAGAAGTTGTATCTAGATTGAAATCTCATAGTGATTATTCTCTAATTATATGTAGCAAAGAACAAGAAGGGAATATGTCTACCCATTTAATAGATTTGGAAGATGAAATCTATGTTTGTGTTAGAAATTATCTAACCAAATTCCTTTTACTATAATAACAGGAAATAAATAAATGCTCGTGAAAAAAGTTAAGTTTGAACCACGATATTTTGATGCTATTGTAATCAAAATAATTGAAACTTGAAATATTGAGAAAATGTTTTCAATCACTAAGAATTTGTTCAAGTGGGTAGCTATGAGTTTCAAGTCTCAACTTCCTTTGCTTACTTGAGCGACTGAAGTTTACTTGAGTGTTTTGACTGAAGCATAATAGTGAAAAACACATTCTATTGTATCGGTGGGGAATCATAAGACGAGAATGGGTGTATAGGAATCAACAAAGGAAGCAGAGTTGAACATGAAACCAAAGAATTACAGGAATTACAGAGTTGAAATTGAAACTGCGAGTTAAACATTTGCAAGATGTAACCAAAAGTTAAAGATCTTAGGTCTATGTCGAAGGATGTAGTATGAGATGAACTTAGGGTGTTGGAGCTTGCCAGCCCTTTCTAGGAAAAGGTCATAGACCTAGATGTCTAGCGGCACATGGAACCGTTAACTAGTATCACAAGCACATGGGTAGTACATGCAGTAGCCATGTGGTATGTGGTTTGGCTGCATGGGTATCGCCTGACATATATATTACTCAAAAACTAAATAACCCAAACATTTCAACCAAACATCTAACTCAAATGAGTTAATGCTAACATTAGTTTCCAAATTCAAAATGCGAAGGAAACAAATGAAAATAACATATGGATTTGGCCTCCCTGCCTAGGGAAGAGGCCAAATAAGATGGCAAAAACATTTGACTATGAAAACATGTATCACGAATATATCACAAACCTTGAAACTTTAGTTATTCCAAATCTTAACCAGCTCAAATTAATATTAATGTGCACCATTCCAATTACTATAGCCCTTGCCTTGCCTACGGCAGGGACTAATAAGATGTGTTACTGTCAAATTTGCAAGTGCAAGTTGGGATTTCCTATTGTTTTTCAGTATGACCACTCATTTTTAGACCTAACTTCACATATACCTTTCTACCACTTTATCTGTACAATTCATTATCCTTTTTTTTTATTTTTTTTTTTCTTTTTGAGAATTCATTATACAATAATTTTTTATTTAGGTTGGTGGAAGTAGCCTACAAGTTTTAAACCAATGATATTAAATTAAAAAGTATGAAGAGTTTGGAATATCATAACAATATATCTCATCACTTTTCTTTTTTTGTTAAACTCTCAAAAGATACCCAATTTATCCAAAATCCCTTTTATTTGTAATCTTATCCTACTAATCAATCCATCACCCAATTATTATTTCCACTCTTTTAACAAAATATTTATTTCAATTATCAAATTATTTGTGAATTTAAAAACCATGTAGACTTTACCTTTGGAAGTTAACCAAAAATGTGTAAAATAATTGACTAATTAAAATTAATTAATTAAAAATAAATAATTATTTATAATAAATATGTGCAAAATAAAAATAAATATTTAATAAGTTAGTTAAAGTAAATTTGACTTGCTCAAGTTATCAGTAATTTTTAATGAGAACCAATGATATTGATCCGTAGTATATATATATATAATTGAAGTAATGGTAAAGTAGTCAATTTTTTTTTTGTGTTACATAAACATTTTCACTCAAGGTGAAAACCAAAATTCAAATGAATTTTCACACATAAAAATAACCAAAATTTTGGGTGCCAAATTTGAGATTTAAATATTTTTGTGTGAGAGTTATATGTCAACATAGAATATTCACAAAGCAACTATGTTACAATGATTAGTACCTCCACTTGTGAAATATTAGTAAAGGTAAGTCTTCCCTGCACAACACAAAAAAAACATAAATTATACATTGCCTCATTTCATGTTAATCATATTTTTCTAAATACATTTCAAATCTAATATTTAATTTACAATGTTACTCTAAAGATATCAATGGTTAAATCGTATAAGGTTTATAACTTGTATATGTGATTTGTGTTTTAATACAGGGATTCCATTTGAAATAAGATGATGTATATGTTTTTTGCAATTAATTTAAAGATTGTAAATGAAAATATTAAATGGAACTGCTCTACTTAAATATCTTATTTTCATTTCATATATAGTTTTTTTATTGCATGTTGGCGCAAAAATCAAAGCATTATATGCTTTGTATTTTTGTTTCATTGTACGCCTCCAATGAGATATGAAAATACTTCTATTTACATCACGATGATCCATCATTACTCATTTCTTTTTTTTAATATTTTTTTAAACATTTTGAAGGGAAAGGTTTATTTTTTATTTTTCAAAATCTTTCTTTAAACATTTTGAAGGGGAGATGTTGTTTAAATATGTTGTCACCCAACTTAAGATTAGTTCCCAACTTTATATTCTTCTCTTCGGTTTTTTAATTTTACCTTATCTTAGTTTTTTGAAGGGATATGTTTATTATTATTTTTTTAGTCTTTCTTTAAATATTTGAAGGGAGATGATGTTTAAAAATCTGATCATCCAACTTAAGATTAATTCCCAGTTTTATATTCTTTTCTTCTGGATTTTTTAATTTTACCTTATCTTAGTTTGTCTGCTTCTCTTTTACGTTTTTTAATTTTACCTTATCTTAATTTGTCTGTTTCTCGTAGATATCCCAACTCCTAAGTGTAAGATTATTAGTGAAGGTATTCAAATCTAACATTTAATTTACTCTTAATAGTTCTTGATGGAAATAACGGATGTCATTTATTAATAAAAATTCTCAAATATTGTATATTATTCTCAAAATTTAATGATATATAATAAAATAATAATAAACAATAATATTGGTAGATGTGTTCTTTTAAAATTAAATTAAAAAGCATAAAGGACATAAATAAATTTGAAATATATATTTAGTAAAGGTTAAATTTCTACTATATATCTAAAATCTATTCATAATTAAGTTAAAAATTTAAAAACCTTGTTTCAAAAAAGCCTTGCCTATTAAATTAATTAATTAATTAGTGAAGAATAAATGTAAAGTATTATAAAATAATAGGTATAAAATTTATCTAAATTGGTATAAATGTTTGAAATTTAGTAAAAGATGAAGAATCATAATTTTTGAAATTTTATGTTGTTAATAATGTGGTAAGGGATGATGTTATGCAACCAACTCATAAAATAGAAGAAGGGACAGATTAAAGACTTCAAAATAAGTCTCTTCGAGGGGCCAACCTCCTTTACATTACAAAAAATGAACAATTCTTGGATGATACAAATGACAATGCCTCCTTTCTATATATAAGAGTCTAAGGGGTCACAATAATCAGAGCCTACATAACGATAATATTGTAAGGGCACAACAATAACAATATTGGGCTCGTAGAAGACACAATAATAACAATATGGGGACTACATGGGCACAACAATAGAATAAGGGGGTTGCACTAATAACAATAAGGGGCTACACTAGTAGTACAGGGACCTAACATGCCTCTCTCCTTCAAAAAAAGTGTTGTCCTCAACATTTGAGTAGTTCTGGATGATTTCATATAAAATTCTCGTCCTCCCATGTGGAATCTTCAGCAGGTAAGTTCTTCCACTTGATGAGATACCATGAAATTGATTGATTTCGTAGCTATCGATTTCTTGTTTCTGTGATTGCTTCAGGTTCCAATATGAGTTTTCCTTCCTCGTCAAGTTCCAGCAATATTGTTTGAACTGGGAGCTTGTCACCTATAACATTCTTTAAGCATGAAACATGGGGAAATGAGTGTACTTGGGAAGATGTAAGAAGCTCCAATTTCTATGTCATAGTACCAATATTTTGCAACACCTTGTAAGGACCATAGTACTTTGGTGATAATTCATTATCCTTCTTAGCTTTCTTGAGGGACATTTGTTTGTATGGTTGGAGCTATTAAAATACCTAGTTTCCTACATCAAAACTTATTTTGTTGTGATGTTGATCTGTTTGTTGTTTCATTCGATTCTACGCCAAATTGAGGTTAACCTTTAAGAGTTGGAGAACTTGTTGTTGATTCTTGATGTGATCTTCCACTGCTTGAACCTTAGAATTATTTTCCAAGACTTTTTTGGAGATAAGGAGAAATAGATGATTTTTTTTTATTTGAACATCTAGTGAACATAATTGTGAAATTACACCCTATTGTTCCTTCTTTAGAAGCTTTGTCATGCCATTAGAGATTATTATATTTCCTAGTTTCTGTAGAAATTCCCACTGTAGATCAACAGATTATGAAATATACTAAAGCAAAATACAAGATTTACTTCTACAACAAACTTTGTGGAAGCTTAATCGAATTGAGCAAGATCAAATAGAACACATATAATTGAGAAAGAGAAATCAACCACACATGAACACAGAAGAATACTTTGGGGAAAGCCTCAGCTAAAAACCCCGATCTCTGTATTATCATACAAGTGAAAATATGTCTAGATTACACAAAGAATTAGCTCACAAGCTATCCTTCTCTCAGTACAATCCCTCTGCTGCTCATAGATAGTCAAAGGCTTCTCACAAACCTTCTCCTTTGCCCTCCAAGCCTCATATTTCCTTGCGCAATTTTTCCTGGGGTCCAGTGCTTCCACTTGTGTTAATTCCCACCTCACACTGCTCACTTGGCTCAGTAGTAACTGCACAATCCTGAAGGAGATAATTCCTTCTGCATGGATGAGTTTCCTATATAGGAAAAATCCTCCAACTAATAATACATTGTCCCTTCCTATGATATCAATTGGGTCTCTGATTGAACTGACATGCATGAGTTATTTATGAGATAATATTTAGTTATCTGAAGTGCAGCAGTTACATGCATGCATGCATTAACTAATTGAACTCATAATCAGTGCCACAAACTGTTGGAGCTAACCTAACTGGACTTAACTCAGATAACTGGGCTAACTAATTACAACTCATCCTGATCTCCTTTAATCAAGGGATAACTTCCTCAATCAATGGAGAAACGGTTGCATGTCTTCACATAGACTTCATGTTTGATTTCCTACAACTAATTAACTCAAGATGAATTAATTAATTATTTTACAAACAACTGCTAAGATCAAATACGGATTTTACTTATCTATTTTAGTTCAGGGACTAACTAAAATAGGAATCTAACCTGAAATGTTATTTATAGCAATGCTATTTTTAGCACTTCCATTTTTCATTCCTTATTCTATGTCCAACACTGGTACTCAAACTGCTATTTATATCAGTGCTATTTTTAACACTTCTATGTTTAGCATTTCTTGTTGCTATTTCCAACACTCCCTCTCAACAAGAAATGCATTCAACTCGAACCCAATCCTGAACATTTGGAATGTTATGTACACAACACTTCTCCCATGTGTTGTTGCTCCAACAACTCTAGAAACAAAAAAAATCTCCCAACTAACCTCCCTATTGGGCTAGAAACACCCTCTAATGTTGAATCTTCCTTTGCCGCTGACAGGTGCTCCCTTTGTGACCTCTGAGTTGCTGCAACACTCCATGCATCTTGCACCATTGCACACCTCTCTATGCCATCCTGCACTAGTGCAACACTCTTGTGCCTCTCGCATTGTTGCAGCCTGCTAGCTCTGCATTGTCTTGGGATTCCTGCATTGTAGCTCTCTCTTTTGCTCTATCCGCATCTATCTCTACCCACTCAGCTAGTCCTGCTACTCCTCATCGGGGCTCCCATAGCAAGGTCTTATCAAAGAGGTAGGGTACCTCAATGATCCTACCCCTATTCCAACCTTCTTAGGACTGTCACTCCACATCGCCCCACCTTTGACCTAGAGGTATGGATGCATGTGATCCCTATGCCCACTTGGCTCGAAATTTCCCCCTACTAGAGGTCTCTGCATGAGTGGATGCCTCCACTTGGCCTCCTCCCGGCTTCTCTAGTTGTGGCTGCTCCACAACCTCCTAAAGTTGCTTCACCAATTGTGGCTCCTCCATAATTGTCTGGGACTTCTTTTGGCAGTGCATGTTGAGAGATAATGCACTCTCCCTCTCAACCAACAAGTCTCCATCAGTTTCCTTGCTCCTCAAGGCTTTGCATGCATCTTGAACCTCAAGAGCATCCATTTCTTGACTTGTGAATCGATCTGCTTCACCTGTCTCGTGGTGATGTGTTGAAGGAAAACATTTTCCTTATTGAAGACTACATCATAGCCTTTGTCTTCGAGCATTGTGATCGACACCAAATTTTTCCTCAGTCCTGGCACATACTTGACATCAGTCAAGGTAATGCAAGCTCCATGCTTCGTCTGAAAAACAACCGTGCCTACACCTTAGACACTATACTTTTCATCATTACCCATCACTATGAGTATCTGGAGATCTTTCTCCTCCAAGGTACTGAACAAACTCTTATCGTCGGTCAAGTGGAAAGAAGCTCCATTGTCAAGAAACTAACCACATCCCACCATGGATGAAACCATGCATGCAAAGAGGGTGAAATCCAACTCGAATTGTGAGGCCAATGCCTCACCTTTAGATCCTTCCTTGGATCCCATATTGGATTTCTTCAGTGGACAATTTGTAGAAAAATAGCCCACCTCATGACAATGAAAGCATCACAATTTTGATTGGTCAAAATTCTTCCCACCATGGGAAGAACTAGATTTGGGATGAGAATCCTTCTCCTTCCCTTTCTTTGCCCTACTCACTAAGGCACAATTTTCTTCATCCTCCTTGGATGAAGAACCATCTTTGGTGCTTCTTCTTATCTCCTCCTACATCAAATTTGACCAAAGTCGTTCCCAATCTTGCAGTTTCTCTCTTCCATTAACCGAGTCTTGGTAGCTATGCCAACTCTTAGGAAGACCAAGGAGTGCAAGACTCACCATGTCATCATCGACTATTGTGATCCATACACTTCCAAGCTCATCCTTGCAAGTGGTGAGCTTGTTTAGATATGTAGAGATTGTGTCGACCTTTTCACACTTGATTTTCCAAAGATTGTCTTTTAGTGCTAGCTTCCTCTAATCGCTACTATTTTGATATAGATCTTTCATTGCTTTCTACATCAAAAACGGTGTCTCCTTGCCATGGAGACTTGAGACTATGTAGTCTCTAACTCCCTCTAGAAGGATTCTCCTTGATCTAGCCACACATTTCTTCCATTCCACAATTCAGTAGCATTAGTTGCTGCGGGCTTGGGGACTTCTTGATCAATGAATTCCTTTAGACTGTTATCCTCTAATACTGCTTCCAAGTGATCCTTCCAGGCTATATATTTGAGCTGCCATCAAGGGCATACTGGAGTCTTAAACCATTGAACACCATTGGTGAAAATGATATGTGATAAGAACTCAATTTCTATATTCAGGAACCTCAAACTTCGAACTTCTCCCTTCTTGTATACTGTTCTTCTCCTTTGATCACCTTTGCTCTGATACCATGTAGAAATTCCCATTGTAGATCAACAGATTATGCAATATAATAAAGCAAAATACAAGATCTACTTCTACAACAAACTTTGCAGAAGCTTAATCGAATTGAGAAAGATCAAATAGAACACATATAACTGAGAAAGAGAAATCAACCACACATGAACATAGAAGAATACTCTGGGGAAAGCCTCAGCTAAAAACCCCGATCTTTGTATTATCATACAAGTGGAAATATGTTTGGATTACACAAAGCCTTAGCTCACAAGCTATCCTGCTCTCAGTGCAATCCCTCTACTGCTCATAGACAGTTAAAGACTTCTCACAAACCTTCTCCTCTACCCTCCAAGCTTCCTATTTCCTTGCGTAGTTTTTCTTGGGGTCCGATGCTTCCACTTGTGTGAATTCCCACCTCACACTGCTCACTTGGCTCGGTAGTAACTACGCAATCTTGAAGGAGATAATTGCTTCTACACATATGAGTTTCCTATATAGGAAAAATCCTCCAACTGATAGTACATTGTCCCTTCCTCTGATCTCAACTGGGTCTCTGATTGAACTGATATACATGAGTTATTTATGATAGAATATTCAGTTATCTGAAGTGCAGCAGTTACATGCATGCATGCATTAACTAACTGAACTCACAATCAGTTCCACCAAACTATTGGAACTAATCTAACTGGACTTAACTCAGATAACTGAGCTAACTAATTACAACTCAAAGTACAACTCATCCTAATCTCCTTTAATCAAGGGATAACTTTCTCAATCAATGGAGAAACTGTTGCATGTCTTCACATAGACCACATGTTTTATTTCGTACAACTAATTAACTCAAGTTGAATTAATTAATTATTTTACAAACAATTGCTAAGATCAAATTCGAATTTTACTTCTCTATTTTAGTTCAGAGACTAACTAAATTAAGAATCTAACCTGAAATGCTATTTATAGCACTTCCATTTTTCATTCCTTGTTGCTATGTCCAACACTAGTACCCGAACTGCTATTTATACCAGTGTTATTTTTAGCACTTCTATTTTTAGCATTTCTTGTTGTTATTTTCAATAGTTTCCTTGCGATACCCCTTAATTCAACTTTGTTTCCTTCCCAACAAAATTTCAAGAAAAATTCTTGAAAATTGAAAGGTATCATCCCCAAAGACTATAACCATTAGACTCCTAGTACAACATTGGCACCACCCATTGGAATGGAATGAATTGGACTATTCAAGACATATTCTCCCATTGATAGCTTGATATTATGGCACTTTCTAGAGAAATTTATGGTTCCTCCATTTGCAAACATTACTTGAAACTCTAGTGTTGGATATGGGAAGGAATTCAATTCCTTAGTTATCTTACAATGAATAAAATTATGGATACTACCCGAATCAATCAACACTATTACCCTTTTCTTCTTGATATGTCCTTCTATCTTGAGAGTTTGAGGAGTGGTAATTCCTGTCAATGCATTAAAAGATATGGTTGGATTCATTTCTTCTTTCTCTAGGGTAGTTTCCTGGTGTATATCCTCTTTTTTTGACATTTATTGTTCATTTACTTCCTCCTCTTCCCCATCTATGTAAATTAATTTCTTCTTAGCACACTTATGACCTTTAGTGTATTTTCTATCACAAATGTAACAAAGTCCTTTTGCTCTTTTTTCTTCCAATTATTATGGTGTCAACCTTGTAGGTTGTGGGAGGTTAGGAGCAACAAAACTTTCGTCTTTGTAGTTATGAGTGGTAGGCTTCCTTGTTTCCATAATTTTGATTTCAATTTTTCTTGCAAACTGAATTCCTTCTCCAATGAATCAAATGCCAAAAGTGAACCTCATGTTGGATGTTATCTTTTAAAGTACCTATGAATACTTCAATCCTATGCTTCTCTGGAATATCATTTACCCTTATATTCAATTTTTTGAAGTCCTCAATGTGCTCTGCCACTGAACCCTTTTGTTTGAGATTTATCAATTGACTAGAGAAGGTGTTTCTCTTTGTATCCTCATAATGTACTATCATTTCCTCTGTGAAAATTGATCAGGTGACAAGTGGTTTTCGAGAACAAAGCCATCTATACCATACAAACTGATTGGGTTCTAAATATAAAGATGCAATACGTGCCTTTTGTGAGGATTGCATATCATGTAGATCAAAATATTGGTCCATCTGTAGTATCCAAGTTACCAGATCCTTGCCATCAAACTTCCTCATACCTATATTTAGAATATGGTGGGTCTTCAATCCAATGTTAGATTCTATGAAATCATGATTATCATTTCTTTTGTTCTCATCATGAGTTTCCTCTACTACCTTTTCATCATTAGGAAGCCTTTCTTGTAGCAACTTTGTCCAACCTTCCTTCAAAACTTCTTTGTCTTTCTTCAAATCTTCCATGTTGCCTTTCAATTCTACTTCTATACCATCAATATTAGCTTCCATAGAATAGATAAAATTATTTATCTTAGCTTCAATCACATTCTTCAAATCATCCATCCAATTTTTCTTACTACGTGTTTTTATTTTCTTGATTCGAGTCATTCTTTTTCTTGCTTTTAGGAGCTTGAAACAACTATAACTCTGTAATTTTAGATCTCCAAGTTCTAAAATTCCCATCTATGGTAGCCCTCTAAGTCCTGTTTCCAACCCCATAAGTCTGATCGAGATTGGATTCCCCAAGAAAGATTTATGCTCAATCTCCCATGATGACCTGATTATAGACTAGTTCAGTAAAGTGAAATTGTACGACATGCCACATGTCACTATTTTTACCTTCAGCCGTGAAAATGATAACCAACAAACTACAGTCTGTCCTCTTTCTTTAACTTTTGACAAAATTTGAATTTGATGCTTAGAGAGAAAGCTATGATGATTTTTCCTAGGTGACCTATTTGAGATGGAATTTTGGAGCCTGCAAAAACCCTAACTTCCTCAGCTCATATCTTCAAAAATGTAGTGAGAAAAGATATGAAATTCAGGCACAAAGTTCATCAAGATTTCGACTCAAATGGATTTTAATTTTAGCTTCTAAAGCTTCATAGAAAAAAATTTATAGGGAAAATTCCATGATGGCCTATTTCAAGCAACAAAACCCTAGAATCCAAAGCTGCGATACCAAATATTATGCAACCAGGTCACAACATGGAAGAAGAGATAGATCAATGACTTCAAAATAAGTCTCTTTGAGGGGAAAACGTCATTTACATTCCACAAATGAATAATTCTTGAATGATACAAATGACAAGACGTCATTTCTATATATAGGATTCTAAGGGGTCACAATATAATCAGAGCCTACATAATAATAATATTGTAAGGGCACAACAATAAAAATAGTGGGCTTCTACGGGGCACAATAATAAAAATGTGGGGACTACATGGGCACAAAAAATGATAAACTATGTTGGTATTTATATATTATGCTTATGTTATTTTATATAATTTTTTGATGTTTTATCTATATTATATAAAATAGATATCAGCGTAGATCCATCTTAACTCTGTATTTATCAAGCACCCAAAGGGATCAAATTTCTCATGGTGCAAACCGTTGCTCAAGTTTTACACTCAAAAAAGAGGTTTGCACCTCGAGAGATTTGATCTCTCTCAGGGCTTGATAGATACTGAGTCAAGATGGATCTATGTTGGTTTATGGTTAAGAGTGAGAGTGAAGGATTTTAAATCTCCTTCCTATCAGGTTGTAATATTAACTAATGGAGGGAGGACAGTGACATAATTAAAACTAAAGAAATATGTATATTAATTATTATTTTCTATTGAAGCAAGGAGAAGGGAAGACAAGATTGGTGGAGGTGGGAGAGGCGATGGTGAAGTTCCCAGCACGTGCAGACTATGCAACATCTGGTCGAAATGCTGCGACTCTCAATCAGCAAGCAGTGCCATCGAGATCCGCCCATCCTACTATTGTTGTCCATATCACTACTAGATCCGGAGTGAGGTTTGCCTACCCTTCCCGCTGGACATGGACCTGTGTAACCTCGGCTTTGCAGGTGGAAAAGTCTGGATCTGGACTTGTAGTCGCATACAACCCTGTCTTAGCTAAAACATCGCAGATCAACGATACCATCAAGGGTAGGGGCAGCCGAGAGAGCAAATCCAAAACCAAGAAGTGGGACGAGGGTTTGAAGGAACCTGATCTCAAGGATAAGTTAATTGCCTGCGCCGATTTGAAGGCTCCCCACGATGGAAATGAGCATATTATAGTGGATCTGTGCTCCAGGGACACCATCAATCTTATGGAACATGGAAATATTCAGGAGAAGCTGGATCTGATAAATTTCTGGAGTTTTCATAATCACCCTTTTGTTCAGGCACTCACTGCAAACACGTGGACATTGATATGGAGGAAATCCCCTCACTCAGAGAACAATACAGCAGCATGTCCTCTGGAATGGTCAAGCAGCCCTCACAAATTCCAGATTGGGGGGCAGGAAACCATCATGTTACCGCTTTGCCCTGAATCCTGGGCCAAAATCTTAGAGGAACACCAGAATGACGAAGATCTAGGGTTTGGGAACTAGACAAACCGGGCAACAGATCGGGGGTAAAATTAGTTGGCCTTAAACCCCAGGGAAGCGACTCTCATTCAGCTATTCATTGAAGCACTGGAAGGCAGGCATTACTGCATGAGGTTAGGGAAGGGCAATAGCATCCAATATCTATGGGAAAAAAACAAAACCTACTGGGCATTCCTGAATAGAGACAAAATCTGATCTACAAGGGACACAGCCTACATGACAACTACACCTTGTAGGACTACAACATTACCACATATTCGACCATCATCATCAACCTCCATCTAAAAGGTAGATGCTCAGGAACCAGCTCAAAGAATACAAGCCCCAAAAACACAGGCTCCTTCAAGGATGCTGTAAAGGGTAAAGGGAAAGTGCAAGGCAATCCTGCAACATACCCTCTTCTTCCCAAGCCCTACATTGTAGAACAAAAAGCTGAGAATCCCGCACTAACCATTGCAATGCCTGAGGTAAATATTATTTTCTCAGATCTATATTCCCACTCAATTATTTGTAGATTCAACAGATTTTGGCCCAGATCTAGGATCTGCACCACTATATCCACATTACCTGGACACCAGACTGTGATATTTACTTATACCCAAAAGGTTTCTTTATAGTAAGATTCCGCACAAAACAGGTCAAGGAACACATCCTTAATCAGGGGCCATGGTTCTAGGGCAGCACAGGGCTCTTCATCACCCCATGGTTTCCAGATTTCGACACCAATACAATGGTAGTATCAAAAATGCGAGTATGGATTAGGATGCACAACCTTCCACTACACTTTTGGCACGACAAGGTTTTAACTGCTATAGGCAATACCCTGGGGAAATTTCTAAAGATTGATGAAGACAGAATTACAAGGGGAATATTTACATTCGCCAAAATATGTGTTGAATTAGATCTCAGCCAGGGGATACCAGATAGTATAACACTGAACTTTAACAACACTTAGTGGATACAATCCTTGTATTATGAAAACATAGAATTCCGATGTCAAGGATTCCTACAAACATGCCACCTTCATAGTGCTTGTCCACAGGCAAGAAACATCCCCAATCAGAACAAGAAGAAACAGAGGAAGACTAAAGGATGACAAAATATAGAGCCACCAGAAGAAGATGAAGACATAGCAAACATCACAGAAGACCAAGCAGACAAGGAAGAACGAAAAATCCAGCACAACATGCAAATGCAAGCGGAAGCCCCCAGCAACCCATTGCAGCAACATAATTTCCAGACAACAGAAAAGGAAATAACTGGAAACAAGAGAACTCATGGTTTAGAAGGATCTGAGTCAGATAAGAACTTTCCCAGAAATACAACAGAAAATTAGCTCTCCCTTGTAACTACTTCCCCCAACTCTGGGGGATTGGTGTAAGGTGGAGAAAAAGAAAGGGAGAAAAGAATATTTTTTTAGTATTAATTTTTTTTGTTCTATGTGAATAACAGGAACAATATTTACTACGTATGCTCTATTAGCATCTACAAAATGTAATTTTTATCTTATGAATAAAATTATGACTTTTTTCTTATGGGAAAAAAATTATTATTTTTTATTATAGCTTATTTTGTAAAACAAAATAAAAAATATTTTATTTTTAATTTTAAATGAGACACTCCAAGTTGAACACAGACAGAATCACACCATCACCTCCTTGGCCTAATAATATTAAAATATGAGTATTTTTTTTTTTTTTTTTTTTTTTTTTTTTAATGATTTTCCATATTTAAAATTAGCTTAATCATATAAATTAAACAACTTATAAACACACAATAAACATCGGAAATTTTATCTCATAAAACATATTATATTTGGTGAATTTTAAAAATCATATAAAATAACTAAAATATAATTATTATTTTATTATTAATTATAAAAAGAATCAATATATGACTTAAATATATATACATTTAAAAAAACATGTAACATGAATTTCTTTTGTTTGTTAGGTTATGAGAATCCTAAGCTCACTAGCATGCCTAACGTGTGGTTGATTAACTCTGGGCTAAGGGCATCTAAGCCATCAAAATCACCCAAGGATCTACAAGATTTTTAGCTATGGAGATTCATCTCACTTTATCAGAAATATTTTTAACCTGTAAATAAGCTTTGTTACAATACAATGGGCCAATACCATGGCTTATTAATACCACATGCTTAAAAAACCATAAC
This sequence comes from Pinus taeda, assembly GCA_000404065.3. NCBI lineage: Eukaryota > Viridiplantae > Streptophyta > Pinopsida > Pinales > Pinaceae > Pinus > Pinus taeda. The sequence goes on from APFE031640819.1 coordinate 32,156, forward strand.
TTATGTTCATGTGACACATGGTAATATGTCCATTTTTTTAATTGATAGGGCATAACTTCTTTTGAAATAAATCTCAACATTTAATTTGTGACAACTAATAAGAAGATTTCATGGAGGTTAAATCTCAACTATCCACTTAATAACTAGTATAGCCAAATAAATTAAATGGTTAGTAAATTCCTTTACCATGGAGATTCTCAATCTCTAAATAAGCTTCATTGCAATACCATGGCTTATCAATACTATATGTCCCAAAAATCATAACTCATTTGATATGACAATTTTTTTAATTAATCAATTCAAGTAAAATGACAAATATTACATAACTATTTTGGAGATAAATCTCAATTTTTGATTTATGAATATTATTATGAATATTCTAAGATATTCCAAGGAAGTTAAATCCTTACTATACATCTAATAAATATTGATAATTAATAATGGAGTAAAATTCTAAAATTCCCACCCTAAAATAAATAAGCCTATTAATATAATTAAAAAACTTATACTACTTTCTCTTAATATAATATTATATTAAAATATAGTTAGTATTGTTAAAAGGATCCAAAATAATGAAAATAGGTAGAAAGGGATTAAGAATAATTTAAAATTTACGAAATTGCCAATTTTAAATGTTAATTTTAAAAGTGCTAATGAAGGTATTGAAATGTTTAATCTATGTTATGTTAAATATAAATACAAGTGTTATATATTATATTATTATTCAGATATATTTTAAAATTTCATTTATTAAATATTAAAGGGTTAAAATTAATAATCGTTTAATTTTATGTTATGTATTAAAAAGAAATGAAATTTATATTAATACATTTAATTATTTTTTATATTTTATAAATCCAGATTTAATATTAATATAGGTTGATTTTTTTTAATATTTTCATATATAATTATTTATTTGTAATTTATTTTTAAAAATTTAATATTTTTTTCCAATCAGGGTGTTGGTCGAAGGGACGTTAAAGGTCGAGGGGAGCTAGCTACCTCCCACAACATTTAAGAGGGGTTGGTGTGGCTAACCCTCCCCATGCAACACATGCAAATTGCATACACTAATCATCATTCCCATGCTAGTATTATCTTGTTTGACCATTCCGAGAGGGGAGACCTCGCTCTTTGGTTTTTCTGGTATGTCTGGGATTCCTCCATTGCAAGTGGTACAATTCCCTTGGGCTCCCAACAAAGAAAGTCTAGGTGTGGCTAAACATTTGTAGAGTTATGGAATAGTCAGCAGGATATTTATCAAGCTTGGACATAGGCCTTATGTTATCGATATGAATTAATTTGCACATGTATGCAAGGAAACCTAGAGTTTGGATTTGGAGATTTGGCACAAACATGGTAATTGAACAATGATTAAGATATATGATTTGCGCATGCAAGGGTTGTACATCTTAGGAATTTGACTGCTACATTAGAGTTAGATGCCATACGATTTGGTGGGTTAGCCTTTCTTCAATGTGCATGACCTCGTTGGTTCAGGTTCAAAGGGCTAGCCAAATAAGCGTAATGTTATACTCTGTTGTTTCAACAATTGTTTTCTCTAGTTTCAAATCTAGCTAGTGGATGTTTGTTTTCTTTGTCTTGGGCTTACCTTAGTTAGGCAGTGGCTTGAATTATTGTGTCTCCTGGGAAGTACTAGTCCCTCTCAGGAGTCTTTCATATACCTTCTAATTTTGGCCCTGTCTACCTTAGGTTCCCAAACCCCTCTGGTTTCTGCATTTTTTTGGCTTTCTCAATCTTATTTTTTTGAGTCTCTAGATGTTGTGGGTAAGGCACCTTGCCTTGTTATTTCTCTTTTGGTGCATTATGGCCATGAAATGAGTGTTTAGTGGCTAAGGGGTTGGAGATAGGGGCCCTTAGGGAAAACCTCGTGCACAAGCTCAAATCAAGGATGTTGTTTCCATCTTCCATTCTATGACCACCCTAAAATCTGTGAAGAAATTTGCCAACTTGAAGCCATCACCACCAATGAATGACAAGCTTATTTTGATTTCAAAATCGAAGTAGAGGTAGTTAATTGTGTTCTTGATCATAGCCATACCAGCCGAAGATAGAGCTAGTAGCTAGACTCCATCACCCTCAATAGATAAATGAAAAAACTTCTAGGCAAGCTATTGAACGAGAAGCATGAAGACCACAATGATATCATCTCTTCTTTGAACGAAATCAAGTGGGTGTAATGATATCAACATTCTTATTTGACTAGTTTGGATTCCCAATTAGCTCATCTTGAGAGTCATCATTAGTGTAATCTAAAACCCCCTACCCCAACTAGTACAAGCATTGAAGACCCAGCCCCAGTCACTTCTTTAGAGACTTGATGTCATGCTATGCCTCTTAGCATCTATCTTATTTCTTTTTTCAATTTAGTAAATCGTAGTTGTCAATAGTTTCTAAGTATCAAATATTTTTATTTTGCATGACCTAAATTCTAGGGTCAATGGATTTGGTTTCCCTAGTGGCGTATTGAGACCAAACATTGCATGGATAGTGATATTTTTTCTAATGTATGATGAAATTTTTAGGTAATGCAATCTTAATGCACAAATAATAATAATAATAACAATTTTTTGTTTGTCAAGTTGTCTTTGTCTTCTAGAGATGACTAGAGACTTAACCTTTGGCTTGAGAAACCATGACCCAACTATCAAAATCATCCAAGGATCATATCCGTCCTAGGCCACACTAGCCCTTAACATGACCAGATTTTTTCCCACGGAATTTCAAACTGATGACCTTCATATCACGAAATGACTTAACAATACACCCAATCACTGTATATTCTACACCCCATGGGCACAAATAATAATAATAATAATAATTTTTAATTTAATATTATTTAAAAATATCTCTCCTACACTAGATTGTGAAATACCTGTTTAATATCAATATATGTGTCAAGATTCCACTATTCTCAATGCAAAAATAAAATTATTAACTATTATTAAATAAATTAAAGTTATTAGTATTATTCAATTAGTTATTACTATTAGTTATATGAAATATAGCTAACATATCGATATAAATGAAAGAGGTAGAAGAAATATACACACATCAAAGCCATACATCTCACATTCCCACGATTTAAAAATATCTAGGTTTTTTTAAACGGATCTTAGAATGTTAAAATTGACTTAAGTAAACAAAAAAATTGATTAAGTCAAATATTTAGATTAAGCCTAAATTAAAAATATTTTTTGATTAAAATATAAATAAATAAATTGGAATAAAATTGAATAAATTGAAATAAAATATAAATAATATTTTAATATATAAAATTTAGATTAAATTATATTAGGATTAAATCAATTATTAAGTTATGGTTAAGTATGGAGTGAAATATTTAAATTTAGAATGAATTTTTCTTTCCCTTAAAATGAGTTATATGAAATAATATAAAGTCAAATAATTAGATTAAAATAGGATTAAAATTAATAATTAAGCCAATATCAAACATAAAACAAGGGGTGAAGACTAGAATTAAAAATACAAAAATTCTTTAAATAAAAAAAATTCCTAAAAACCTAAAGATATAACTAAATTGATATAAAACAAAGTTCTTGATCAATATAATAATCTATATTATTTAATTTAAATTATAATCATGAAATATATTCATTGGATAATTAAATATAAAAAAAAATTGGAAATTTCTTTTAATAAAAAATTTAGAAAAAATTTAATGAGTCAAATCAATGAGGATAAAAAATATTCAAAATAATGGTTATATATATATATATATATATTTAAAAAAGATGGCAGTGACTTAATGATTACTATTCTTCCAATCATCATCCTTGTTTAGATTGCTAGGTTTCCTTTCTATTTCAATGGCCTCCCTAAACTTTCGATAAAAGAAATGATCAACCCTTGCAATGACTCGGGCCTCTTTAATGCAGATATGATGTTTTGTCTTTTCTGCATGCTCCACCAAAGCTGAGGAGTGGGTCCTCCCATGTTTGATGCCAGTCGCGTGCTCATGAATCCTTTGATTTATCAAATGGACAGTTTCGCCAATGTAGGGTGTCCCATAGGAACATGGAATTTCATAAACACTTTTCATGTTCTTAGGATTGACCAGGTCTTTAACAGACCTTAGGGAGCTAGGAATGGTGTTAAGGTGCCTAAAGGTAGAGGGAACCTTATGCATCCTCAGTGTCCTAAAAATATTATCAGTTGTCCCTTGGATAAAGGGAAGATGGACACCTGAAATTCGATCTTTGGGTTCTTTCTTAATTGAAATACCTTTGCTAGCCCTAAGGAAAGCTTTGAGCCCCTGGCGCCTAGGGTATCCATTATTATTGAACACATTAAGGAGATGGGCTTTTAAAATTTTGGAAAAATCCTATTCCAATATAAACACACACACACATATATATGGCATGGTCTAACTTATAGACGAAATGCTCTTTTCATGGGATAAAATATCAAGCAAGATTGTGACTTTTCGTTATTTAAAATACATTTTTGAATGCATAAATAGATTTTGCACCATGAAAAACCCCTGTGACACTCAATTCTATAGATTAAAGAATTTAAACTCAAGTTTTTAAAAATATCCATCGGATTTTGATTAAAATTAACTAGAAAAATGCTCTGAAAAAAATCAATTCATGTATAAGTTAGACTACAACTATATTTATTAATATGGATATATTTTAATTTTAATTTATTTATTTAAAAATTATTCAATTAATTTCTCAAATAATTTAAAATATTTTAAATTTTAAATGAATAGTTAAAATATTTAAAACTAAACCCTCTCTTTATGATCCTTGGGAGTCAGTGAGGTGGTTGGCGGTGCCTTGCCCCCTAACCCAGAATCCCATTATTTCCCTATTCGCCACCCCCATATGGGTAACAATATTTATAAGCATTAGTTGGTTATAATTTTTTAGTTTTAATTTTAATCAGCTTATATGTTTATATATCATATGAATAAATTATGAATAAACTTATAAACTTATATCATATAAATACAAATCTCAACCAAATTTTTCTTTTTGGAAAAAAGGAAAATCATTAGAATTTTATGCATTTAAATAGGCTATATTAGAGATAAATACCATGATTTATAAAAACCCTAGAGTCTAAAAATCGCTAGTAATTTGATCTTGTCAAAATATTTACATAACATTACAACATCTCTTCTATACTAAATTAAAGAATCCCTCTTGACATAATTAAATATTTAATTAACTTATTTTTAATATTCTAAATCTCAAATATTCTTGTGATTTTAATATTTAAATCCTTAAAAAAAAATTGATATGACAATTAGCCCAATAAAAACTTAGGCCTTAATTCAGAATGAAAATAATGTTTTTATTCGAAATAGAGCAAACATAGATGACCGTTGGATTAAAAGCATTCAGACACCTAGATAAAGTCAAGTAGTCTTTTGCTTATGTTTAATAATAATATTTTATGAAAAGATGTTATGTAAATATTTTTAGTGTGAGGTTGAATGTTAAGGCTAACAAACGAATGGTTAATGTCTTATATGGGGGTTCACTTTTACTTATTGTGTGGTTTATGAGAGTTCATATTTTTTTGCTAAATGACATGTTGTTAGGTATTTGCGGTTGTAACTTTTAGGGAATTTGAAATATTTTTATAGTAGTGGGAAATAATCATTTTATTAAAATAAATTATAAGTTAGCAAAAGTATTTAAAATAATATTTGGGAAATAATCATTAGTATTTAGAACAAGGGAGCGATTGTTGTAGCGGTAGTTTTTGTCAGGGTGTTAGAAGCATGAACAGTGACATATACGAATTTAAGTTATGTTTGGCTTATGGCTTTTACAGGGCTTTTTGTAGTCATTCATATATATTTTGTCTTCTCTATGAGCTATACATATTTTTCATGTTCCTCTTTGCCTGGATATATTGATGATCTGGAAAGGACCGAGACTACACAGAAAACAATACAATCAAACAAGAAAATGACTTGCTTCCGATTCAACCTTGCATGGAATTGTTAGTCCATTTTCAACCTAGCATATAATATATCTAAAGGAGGCTTTGACGACGACATGGGTAGGAAGTATAGATACCATATCTAGAAGGTGAAGAAAGGAGAGAGCATTGAATGCTTGCTTGTTATACTCACTCCTCCAACCCTAATTGGCAAGGCTCATTTGTATTTCTAAATTCTAGCATTTTTAATGAATAGAGTGAGCAACTGAATTAGATCATAAATGTGTTGTTATATTTCGGCTGTTAAATAATGTAATTTTAAGATCTGCATACTTTATTAGATCATGTCCTAAGGGCAGTGGCATTGATCTTGTTTTTAAGTATTTGACAATGTTTTGATCTACTAGACTATATTAGAGTTACTCCTAGGCTTTCAATATAATGTCTGTTGGATCTTGCTGGCCTTGGAGATGATAAAAATAACTTGTTAATCATTGCTTGCTTTCCCACTTGATGCATCAATGGCTGAGATAAAATTGACCTAGTGTAGCGTTGAACACTTATTAAGTAGTCACAGATTCTTCGACCAACGAGGATGCTTCATTTGGACCTGGACCTGGGTATGTATCTGCTTAATTTGCGTATGTATATGTATCTACATATCAATAGCTTCAATTCTCTATCTGAAGGAATCTTTGAAATGCATATTCAAAATGACGCTCCAGAATAACCAATTAGTAGCCATGATTTTACTAAGATTTTCTCAACTACTGCAGTCATCTTATGCTGATAAAATTAATTTTAAAAATAAAAGCATCTTAAATTATTAAAAAAATTAAAAATAATATGATAGATAATCTTTAGCATATGAATATATGAACATTAAAATATACACACGTCAACACATCAAAATATGCAACTATGTTGAAAATATCCAAGTTTCTTATGGGTTTCCCAAACAGGTTAAAAGTACCAAAGAATATTTTTTCAGGCATCTCTCTCAAACAACCCATGGTCGACTCTGTCTATTGTATCTCACGACAACATTTTCCACTATATCTCACTGCAAAAACACAAGTGGAAGGATGGTTCTGTGACCTACCAATTTGGGGTCACAAAACCACTTCGCCTTATGAGATTTTTGTTTCATTTTCAACAATGAATGGGCAACTGAGTAAAGCTTTTGTGTTTGAAATGCAAAATGATACTACTGCAAGTTCCTATGAGGGCACGCATTTGCGATGACATTCTGTTGCACTGTATTTATTCTTTGGAATTGCAGGTATGCTGTCTCTGATAGGCCTCACATCCATGGATCTTTTGTGCTTTTCGCGAAGCCAACTTTCTTTGCTCCACTAATGAGAGAAGAACTCTTTAAAAAAACAAAGGGCTACAAGGACTACCATACCTACCAATATTGTTGGGAAGGGGCAGGCGATGGTGGGGTTGGTAGAAAGGCACGTCCAATCATCAGTGGATCCCGTTGTGCATTACCAAGGAATTGTCTTCTTCCTCTGCTGTTGATGGCTCTAAAGTTTGAGGAATAATATTTTGGATAGGCTATGAAGGCTTTGTATCCTCCTCATAATGCGGAAGGCAACTGAACTAGAACCTTGGCAGTGTTATTGAGATCCAATTGTGGTCAGAGAAAGAACTGGAAGGAGAACAACCACGAAAGGAGAAAACAAACAAGCAAGTGAAAGGAAAAAATGCATATTTGTGAAAGGAAAAAAAGGCATATTTGTGAAATGATGGGAGATGGTATTAATAATGGTGGTATGCCAATTCTCCAAAATGGCCTTTTTTATTTCCTGCAACAAACACATTACAACCTAACAAATTGCATATTTGCTTTTCCACCATGTTCACGTGAGCCCTAGACAATCACACAAGGGGTTTGAAATCTATGGACTTTCGATCTCAATCAATCCACTCACTAGGCTACCTGTCTACCTCTAATCTAAACTGGACCCTGCTTACGAGCCCAAAATAGGCTATCACCTCATCTCAAATACCAACACAACAAGGAAGGTGAGAACCTCCATAATGGAGAAATCCATAGTGCATAGTCCTCACAACTCAGGTATATTAGCATTTATTACCCTGATAAATTCAATTCTCTGCAGGTGATATCATGCATTTGTTATCGCATGCAAAGAAAATTGGACATAACAAATTCAATTCTCAGCCTCAACCAGTGATGCAAGTTACTATCCCAAACAACTTGTTAAATATATGGGATGTACCTAAGAGCTTATTAAGTGTATGGGAAATACCTGAGAGCTTGTTGACTGACCCAAACAAGCCATTGAGTGTATGGGGCGTACTTGAGAGCTAGTAGCTTATGTTCTTCAGTGTGAGCGACCATTCGTCACTGTGAGAAAAATCCTTTATCGTTCATCACCCTGCAAAAGAGCCTTCCCCTACCTTTGCCTCGTTTGTGGAAGAGCCTCCCCCTCCCTCTACCTCGTTTAACTCATTTACCAGTAGCGAGAATCGTCTGACCCTAAGAAAGAACCTTCCGTTGCCTCTACCTGGTTTACCAGGCGTTTACTGGTAGGTCTCACAGCACATCTCTTAGTTTGAGCATCTCAGAGATAGAGGAAGGATGCCACTTGGATACATGTGGGAAAACGTGGAGGACTGTGGACAACCGTCAGACATCTGGCATCACATCAACAACAATACAAGGGAAACAAATTTTGAACTCTACCTACTGAACTTTAGATATAATAAAAAGTTTCTATTTAATATCTTGAATAATGAAACTTTGGATATCTTATGTGAACTCTTGCACATTTTACCTTCGAAAAATGGAACTTTGGATATATTACTGAACCCTTGTACATTTTATTTGGAACTTTGGTTATTCTATTTTGGCTAGAAAATAAATATATTGAAAACTGTGAAATTAGCAATAAGAGGTCAAATACAAAAGCTTGGTTAACTTGTGATGAAACGAAATAGCCAACAAAAAAGTTTGGTTAAAATTTGGTAAGAAGTTTGTTCAAGGCAAACTAATATGAATTTAACGGTTGATCGATCACTATAGTCCCATGCTGGAGGCGGGGACTAATAACAGGTGGGAAATAATCATTTTATTGAAATAAATTCTATGTTAGCAAAAGTATTTAGAATAACATTTGGATTTGAATTTAAAATATTTTTGGACTATGAAATATTGAAAGAAAGGTTATATGACTAATTCAATTATATAAATAATATGAAATATAATATAAGGTTTACTAAAGAGGTTGGAAAAGAGTAACAAGGAGAGTAGTATGATTTCACAAAGAATAAGAGGAAAGAGGTTAATTTGGAAGCTAAAGCTATTAAATTAATGTTACTTTATGTTTTTTGGAGACATACTACTGGTAACCCATGTTTTATTGACAACCTCTCTCAAATCAATGGTTTGAGGCATCCTAAGCCAATTCCATGATGCTATTTTGAATGCATGTATGCCTCTTGAACAAGGACATATACAAAGTGTATTTTCTCTTTGCAAAGTCTTCTTCTTCTTCCATTATTCTCCCATTCTTCCTCATGTTTCAAAAAGGAACTAGCATGCCCTTCCATCACCCAACGAGGACATATACAAAGTGTATTTTCTCCTTGAAAAGACTTCTTCTTCCATTATTCTCTCATTCTTCCTCATGTTTCAAAAAGGAACTAACACGCCCTTCCATCGCCACCATTATTGTGAGGATTTAAATTGAAGGTTTGAACTTTGTAGCCAACAAATACCACATAAGTACTATCCTTTTCAATCCCTAAAGACGAGAGAAGGTTTCACCTAAGATACTTACAGGAATTGTTGGAACAATCAAATCAAGATCACATACCTAAGTGGAAGCAATCTATCATCTTAATATTGCATTTATAATTGAGCATTCACTTAAATATCCATTGAAGAATACATTAATAAGATAAATAATGCATTTGACACAACACAAAAGACTTAGAAAGGATCAATTTTACCAACCACATAATTAATTCCTTCCATAACTTGGGTCTTTACATGGCTATAGTCACCTTAGGAAGCTTACCAAAACTAAGGCTCAAATTGGGCTCAAATAATAACAACAACCAAAAAAGGCTAATCCCAACCAAAATATCTTCTTTCATTATTTATACATCATTTCATAGTGTTTTCCACTTAGAACCACCCTAAATACTAATTGGTTAGCCATCAAAATAGTTGCAATTAGTTATCATTACAATAGTCCTCAAAAGATCCCATGAACCATTAGTGCAACATCCATGGATCGACACATATAGTGCTTCAACATGGTTTCTTTACACAAATTTGAATCATTTATTAGCACATCACCCCTTTATAGACACCCCAATGTCTTGGTGCCATTGGGTTACCAACACTAATATCTGGCTCATCCTCAAGCCAATGGATTTGCTTAAGGAAACATAGATGAACTGATGGAACCTTGGTGAGGAGGTACTAAAAAAAACTATGGAATGTTGAATCTACCTCATCACATGATGAGTGCAACTACTCAAGATCTAGGAAACATTTATTGACTACTTCCATGCTTTGTGGGAGTCCCCTTGGTGTGGTTTAGCACACTACTTAACAACAATAGCTTTGATGTTGGAGAACATAGTGTTGGAAATAATACTGAGAGGGGGGCTGAATCAGTATTATCATGTCAAATATTCCTTTTTCAAATCCAAATGATATACGCTACTTCAGTTAATTAAACCCGCAACTATGTAGAAGGACACCTGCGTATACTATGCAAACTTATAATTTAATTTATCTTTCAGATGTTGATTGTTAATCTGTGTATCAAATAACCAATAACCAGAAACAATAAAACAGAGCAGAAGACAATCACACACAAGAACACAAGATATAAGGTGGAAACCCAATGTGGGTGAAAACCACCTGCTGCAATTCGCCTCTATCTTCTCTTTAATTAGAAACTTCTTTTTACAATTGTACTGGTGCAGTCCTTTACCAGTACACAGGCTGCAACCTGCAGAGAGCTACAACCCTCTCTCATTTTCCAGACTCTCCTGGAAGGGAGCTACAACCCCCTTAGCTCTTGCACTAACCAAGATACTAGTACGTAGGTGCTGGCCTACAGAAGGCTAAAACCTTCTCTTTCTTCCAGGGACCATGTTTCATAAATTTTTCAGACTGGATCCATGAACATCAATCAATCATCAAGAATTTATACATCAAACAATCTCCTTTTCACCAATTAGCACTGAATCAAGTAGACACTTCTCTGACAGCTGTATCCAAATCACAGTTTCTGTAACCACACACCAAATCTAAACCCAGAACAAAAAATACTATCATTCAACATTAAAGATTAAAACCCATCAATAGAACTTATCCTTCTCCTTGCGCTCAAGTTCCTTCTTTATTCAGATCCAGATCTGCACGATAACCCAATCACGGTATTCCAGATCTAGCACTTTATCAGATATTCAATAACAATTCAGATGATGCTTTGCCAAATGATCTCCTTCCCCTTTTATAGTCTTAGGCCTTTCACAATAACACGGTCCAAAACCATAATAACATAATACCATGAACCTAATACTTGGGATCAACACTTTTGGATGCAATACCATGGACCAAAACCATAGGATCAAAAATTGTCAGACCAATACCATGAACCAACCATGAAAGTGCATGAACTTTTCTCCACATGAAATAAACTTTTTCTCCACATAAAAGTGCATGAAATTTTCTCCACATGAAATAAACATTTTCTCCACATAAAAGTGCGTGAAATTTTCTCCATATGAAATAAACTTTTTCTCCACATAAAAGTGCGTGAACTTTTTCTCCACATGAAATAAACTTTTCTCCACATAAAAGTGCGTGAAGTTTTCTCCACATGAAATAAACTTTTCTCCGTATAAAAGTGCGTGAACTTTTTACATGAAATAAACTTCTCTCTGCATAAAAGTGCGTGAACTTTTCTCTACATGAAATAAACTTTTATCTTCATGAAAGTGCGTGAACTTTGCTGCACTATAATTTATCATTTGAGATGAGTGGGTTGCCATCAAGTACAACATATGTATCATAATGCCAACAATCTCCCCCTTTGGACTTGATGGCAACAACAACCAATCACTCCCCCCCTTTGACATGAAGGGAAAAGGGAAAACCAAGATAATCTCTTTCCTAGAGAAACATTCTGCTACCCATACTCCACCTGAGTACCTGCTGAAAGCTCTGCTCTGCTGAAGTGTGTTGTTCATGCTCATTCAGATCAGCAACCCTGATTTCCTTCTATTCTTTCTCTGCCTTCGTTCCACCTGAAACCAACAACAACTGTGAACTAGAACCAAAAGCTTCTAAGATAATGCCAACAATGCATCATTAGAAGTTTATCTGCTCCCTTTGAACCTGTGCCAGATGGTATCTATCAGACCCATATCAGACTATTTTCAACCAGAGCCTGTCCCTACTGATATCCATCAAACCTCCATATACGCGACTATCTCTGACAAACCGGCGTATGTACGTGGATCCTCCTCAAGCAGCTCGTGCACACCCATTTTTCTATAAAATAGACAAGTTTTAACAGCAAGATGATGCATCAACTACTCCTAGATTTTGCCTGAGGTATTCAAAGGTCTCCCTGGGCAAAGGTTTGGTGAGAATATCAACAACTTGTTCCTTAGAAGGAACATACTCCAACTCGACCTTTTGTTCAATCACTTGTTCCCTGAGAAAGTGATACTTGATCGGTATGTGCTTTATCTTTGAATGCATGACTGGGTTCTTTAAAATGCTGATTGCACTTGTATTATCACATAAGATGGAGATAGGTGGTGTACAAGTGATTTGAAAGTCCTGCAAGGTCTACATCATCCAAAGGAGTTGAGTGCAGCAAGATGAAGCAGCTACATATTCTGCTTCAGCTGTAGATAAAGCAATCGAACTCTTTTTCTTTCTGAACCAAGATACTAATATGGAACCCATAAAGAATGCACCACCACTTGTGCTCTTTCTTTCATCCACGCTTCCAGCCCAATCCGCATCTGTATAAGCATGAAGAGTGATATATGCATCTCTAGGATACCATAAGCCATAGTTTTGAGTTCCTTGAAGATACTTGAAAATTCTCTTTACTGCCTGAAGATGAGTTTCCTTAGGATTTGCCTAAAATCTTCCAACTATTCCCACTGCATGCATGATGTCTGGTTGTGTACATGTCAAATAAAGTAGACTTCCAATCATGGATCTATAGGTTGGCTGATGCACTGCTACTGATTCATCATTTGCACTGAGACTGCATCCTGTAACCATAGGAGTACATACTGGTTTTGAATCTTCCATGCCATACTTCTTCAAAATCTGCTTGAGGTACTTTGTTTGAGACAAGAAGATACCGCCTTCATTTTGTTGGATTTGCAATCCAAGAAAGTATGTCAGTTCTCCAAGCAAAGACATTTCGAATTCTTTCTGCATCACCACGGCAAAGCTTTGACTCATAGCTTCTTCATTGCTTCTAAAGATAATATCATCTACATACACAACAAGTATTAGCAATTTGTTATTTTCAATTTTTATATAGAGATTGCTATTTGCTGATCCTTTTGAAAATCCTTGTTGATGAAGATATTTGTACAAACGATAGTACGAAGCCCTTGGAGCGTGTTTAAGATTATATAGAGCCTTTTTTAATCTGCATACAAGATTTGGATCATTCCCAAGAATGAACCCATTTGGTTGCTCTATGTACACTTCTTCTTCTAAGTCTCCATTCAGAAAAGCTGATTTCACGTCCATTTGAAATACTTTGAACTTCTGAAATCTTGAGAGAGCAAGGAACATTCAGATGGCCTCAAGTCTAGCAACAGGAGCAAAATTTTCTTCAAAGCCTATTCCTTCTTGTTGAGCATACCCTTTACAAACAAGTCTGGCCTTGCTTCTAATAACTTCCCCATTTTCATTCAACTTGTTCTTGAAGATCCATTTTGTCCCTATGACATTCTTATCTTTTGGTCTAGGGACCAACTCCCAAGTGTTGTTCTTTTCGATCTGCTCAAGTTCTTCATTCATTGCCTTGACACAACATTCATCTTTGCATGCCTCTTTTACATTTTGTGGTTCAGTGGAGGAGAGCAATGCCAAATAGCTTGAGGCTTCTGCAATTGTTCTTCTTGTTTGAACACCTGCTTCCTTTTGCCCCAAAATTTGTGATTCTAGATGATTCTTTTGAACATATCTGGAAGGAGTCTTTTCTTCTATCCTTATTTGTTCCTTTGGCTCCTCATGGGTTTCTTCTTCATGGGTCTCTTCTTCATCATCTGGCTGATTTGGAGAGTAGTCTTCATCCTCTTCGATATTTTCATGATTTACTTGCCTGGGGATGTATCCTTTTTCATCAACCATTACATCAATACTGTCAACAATTCTTCCAAGTCTTTTATTATAACACTTATACGCTTTGTTGTAGGGAGAATAACCAAGGAGAATACCTTTATCTGCTCTGGGTTCAAGTTTGCCAAGTTGTTCATCAGTATTCTTAATATAGCATTTGCTCCCAAAAATTTTGAAATGCTTTACCGAAGGAGTCTCACCATACCAG